>QVNW01000577.1:0-37812 GCA_014825475.1 Pseudomyrmex flavicornis
ATACTATAAATATATACTATAATAAGTAAATATTTTATTTTTTATAGTATTTACGCAGGAGGAATTGGAAAAATTACTAGATAGAAGTGATATGGTCGACCAAATGTGCAAATAATTCTGAGCACTATTTTATAGAATAGAGTTGTGTGTTTAAGTATTAAGTAAAATAGAAATGCGTTTTAAATTATTGACCAAGAATTACAAATACAAACTTGTTGATTGAATACGTTTTTATTATTTAAAGTAATCTAAAGGTGTGTTTAGACCGGTCGAACATTATTGGCGACATAAACAATTCGTGTCATTGCCATTACGCATTTAACAAAAAACAAAGTATGAAAAGATAACATATGTTGTCGGCACAATAATATGTTATAAACATATTGCGCACAGTCTAAACGGAATTCAATTAGAATTATAATTATGTTTTGCGAGCAGAAAACTCGCTATGATGCTAAAAGTTTATCCTATATATTGTCTAATTTAAATATAAACCAAACATAGAATAACTTTTAACATTCAAACATAACGAATAATTTCTTATATATATTATTATGTAGGATGCCAAATGCCATATATTTTTGCAAATTATCACTCTGTATAGATCAAGAAAAGCAAATGAATGTTGATTTAAGAAATTGGAGTTATTAATTTTTCTATTCTTAGTATAATTTTTTTGTATTTATTGATTTCCTAATAAAATAAATTAATAAATTAAAGATAAAAAAATTACAATTGCTTACTCTTTGTGTAGTTATTTATTAAATAATAAACTTTATAAGCGTCTCCACCGTTTAAACAATTGAGTTTTAATAACATTTTAATTTTAATCTTCTCTTCTGTGTACATATAAATTAAGATTTATGTGATTTTATGCGAGCCTTTCCTATTGGAAAATTTTTGCTTTTACAAGACTGCGCTAACTGATCGCGAAATTCAGCTTCTAGTTTTATATACGTTCCACCTGTTCCGATATAAATGTGTTATTTATATGGACTAATTTTTAAGATCTTACACTTTGTTTAATTTCATGTAATTAATATATATGTAATATTATAGCTGCTGTGTCATATTATATACAAGAGAGAAACATACCGATAGGTTGCTTATTTTTACAGCTGTGTTGCTTGTTGTACGATTTTATAAGTAAGTTCTCCATGTTCATTGTTCTCTTTGTCAGAAGTGCTATCATCTGTGTAGCGGCTCTCTCCTCAAAATCTCTTTGATTATCCTGATTGTGTCTCACATTTAAATTACCGCTCCAACATCTACTATTGCTCCTGAACAATGTAATATATACGTGTAAAAACTATGTGTATTATAAAAGAATTGTTTTATATTACATATGTATTCGATCAATACGATGTACAGTTTATTTACTTGTAACTATTCAAAAGTTTCGTTTTACTCGTAGTTTTTAATGTGGATAACGTATTGAATTCCTCGCTGTAATACGATTCATCGTCTATACTGCTATCCTCGTACGTGGTCTCGCCATCACCCTCGTCGTCCTCGTCTGTAATCGAAGAGGTAGAAGACGAAATGTCTGTAGTTACGGAAATCTGTTGACGAGTCTTCTGCAAAGACTTCTGCGAATCTTGTGTTTGGAGCAATCGGCGTAGTCCGGAACCTCCCCAGATTTTTCCTGCGTTATTATAACAATTAATTCCTTTTCATAGAAGACACAAAAACGAACACAGAATGACAATTTACCAAGCAAGCCAAGCTTTGGTCTCGGCGGCACGAGCTCTATACCATTCCACCACATTATATCTTTACACATTAGTTTACCAGGACGAAGAGATGGATCGCGCGCTACCAATCTTGTGATTTTTTCAGGAAAAAAGAGCTGAGGAGGCTCGACAGTTATAACTTCTCTATGAGCTGTTAGGATATTCAACACATTTAGCTCTTTTTCACTCTTTATATCAGGTATGTGCTCCTAAACAAAATAAAGTAAAAGTATATAAAACATTATTCTTCGCACATAAATCTCATCTTAATATTTTCACAATTATGTAATTACAAGCATATAAATATTGATACCAACTTTGTACCTGCATCCGCTTTGATTTGATAAAACTTCGAATCTATAAGCGCGTTGACTACAACACGGATATCGTCCCAGTGGAAAGAGCGTAGGCTTCTGTTGCTCGTTTACAAAGAATTGTGCAGGTTCCGGGTGATAACAACACCAGTCGATCTGATATATAGGGAAGTATACGTGGCATTGCTGACAAAAGAGAAAATGGCAATCTCCCCACAACTTCCAGTAAACCTTACGCCAAGAGCGCAATTCTGATCTCAAAGAGATGACATAATCATTCAGTGTCCATGTCAAATCCCTGTAAAAATGCAAGATATTTTTTCCATTCACGTGTATTTCTCTATATGTGTGGGTAATATAAAATATAAAATATAATATAAAATATAAAATATAATATAAAATATAATACGTTTACATATATAAAATGTATTCGCTGACCTGACATGCTTACTGTGAACAGCACCTTTGTTATCAATTTTTAATGCGCTTGGAACACAAGGCACAAAATCGGAAATTGATTGCACAATATTTTTCTTACATTTTCCACATTTAAATAACGTAGCTAACGAGTTGTAATGCCTCTTTTTATTATCTGGAGTAATTTCTGTCAAGAACATAATTAATTTACAAAACAAACGACTCTGAATTTTATCTTTTTTGTCCTTTAACATTTCAACGTCTTCATTAGTAAACAAATCAGCCAATCTGTTGATAATTATATACATTAATAGAATAGCAGAGAAAAGAGCAATTTTAATGAAATATTATTTATTCAGAGACGAAAGAGAAAAGGAGAGAGAGAATAACAGAGTAGAATATAAAATATATTAATATATTAATATTATAAATACGTGCCTTGTGACGAGATTATCGTCCAAACATGTTAAGATCGTCGATGTCTTTAGAATATCTGACATATTATCATGACAATAATGAAGGCAAATCTCTAAAAGTGGTTCCATTTGTAGAAAGCAAGCAGACACCATAATTGGTATGACATTACTGGTCTCTAAAACCGGCCACTCTGATTTTTTGATAATGTCCTTCTTCACCCATCTCATCAACCAGTCAAAAATAACAACGTCACAATGTACTGATATATCAATCTCGTCAAGTTTCTGTCCTGCTGTGACATCAGCAAAATAACACATTTTTTGTATAAGAAGTTTCTGTGGACATCGAAAGTTTTTTTTTATATTTTTATCCTCATCACATACATGAATTTCCACTTCACTGCTATATGATAAACACGAAAAGAATATATATTTTAATATAAGTTATATTTTATTGAACAAATTTAATATAATTTCCTAATCTATTTACAAAGATGCAATCATTATAGTAACAGACTTACTCTGATAATTTCTTGAGTGTCTTATTTTTTTCCTTGTCTTTTTCTTTGTGAGTTGAGGATCCTGCTTTATTTTCACCTATGTTACCTAAAGAACAGTTTTTTTTAACATCTGTAGCAGGAGTTTTCTTAATAATAGGTTGTGACAAAGTAGATTTTGGAAACATATATGGCAAAACAGAGTCCAGTAATCCTTCGTGCAAAACATCTCTTAAATTTTCTTTCATAATCTTTGCTAAACCATAATCTCTTTCTTCCAAATCTCCATTAGACTGAGAAGAAATTGTTCTCTTTTCATTAAAATCTTTGCATTCTAATGATTTTTTTATTTCTCCAGTATTATTGCCTATCTCGAAACATTTAATGGATAAATTTTCTGCATTAGATTCCTGCGTGAAATTGTTGTTTCTACATGTCTCTTGGATGCTAGAATTGGAAAATATTGTGGAAAACTGTGAGCTCATCATACTTTCAGATGTATACGGACTTGTTTCTGTGCTTATATTGTTTATTCTTTGCAATAATAAATCTTGTATAGAATCCTTATCTTGCTTTCTTTGTTCTTGAGAATTAAAACAAGTGATGTTACTTGCTTGATTATTTTCTGACTTTTCTAAATTTAAATCAATTTTTGCTAATTCATGCCAGTCAATTTCACTGTTAGCACTCAATATTGTGGCTAAATCTTCAGCACTATCATTGACTTGATACGCAGTCCTCATAAAGTCAAAGAATGCACCAATTGTTAATTTTGAGTGTTTGTTTTCTTGAAGTAAATCCTGCAATCTTCCAGCTATATTTTTTCAAAATATCTATTATTATCATCCATTTTTACGTTTAATGTTTATGTTACAATGTGACACACATTTCTCAAACATTTTAGTGCAATATATATATGTTAACTTATTATAAAGCTTATTAATGAATGGAATATATAGTTTAAACTTTGTTATACAATTCAAAATTTTTAACAAAATTATTGTACTACTACTATTAAAAACAAAAATAATCAAAATATTTCAAAACAGTGCAGCGTTCAGTACTTATTTTTTGTGCGATGTGACATATCATATATACCTTCATTAGTTGTCGAAGCACATGATCTTAATATTGTATGTGTATTTAAAACTACATTATTAGAATTTTGTGGTTCCATGTCTGTATTCGCCTCATTTATACATCAATTTATTTTATTTTTACACGAGAAAAAGAAAATTGTACCATCAGCAGAAAAAAGTACATATAAAATATGCATATTCACACGTATATTACATTGGCACATATTCGATGTCACACAATATTGTAATCGTAACACAAAAATCATTTTTTAACAAGAATTTTATTAAAAAATTGAGTTGCTTAACTCATTAGGCAATTATATTCAAGCATGTAAATGTATGTACACACAATATATAAAGTCATGTGAGTTTGATCAATTTTTGACAGCTTTATATTTCGCCACGTGACGATAAGGTTATGGCCGCGTTCCAATATTCAGTGCCAGTACTAGAAATCTATAATAAATATCACGTGAACTATAGATTTTCAGTATTGATAGTGAATGGCCGCGTTCAGCAGAACTCAGCGCTTAATAAGCGCTTTACGCTTATTGTCTGTGATTGGTCTCTTCTTGTAAATCCGCTGGAAATATAAAAGTATATGCCAATGACAAGCAATAATCTCTACTCACGAAGAAGATAGAGAGTGCGGTCAAAGCCTCACTGTAAATGTTTTGAAGCATCATTCTATTTTTATTCTACATTTAACGAGAAATAAAGATAGAATGATGCTTCGAAACATTTGCAGTGAGACTTTGACCGCACCCAAGAGAGTGCGTTCCGTTTCACGTATATGCGCGCATTTATCTATATTGCACGTGACGTGTACTATAGAATATGCGCGCATATGCGTAAAACAGAACGTGCCAAGAGAATGCGCATCTATGTGTTTTATATGTCTATGAACTAACCTCGTACAGTAAAAACTGTAGGCAACTTTGGATAAGTTGAACACTCTTTTTGGCATATGGGCGGACTTTCTGAGTCTCAAAGGCAGTAAAAAAATCCAAACCAAACAAACTTATGAATTATGTAAATTATGAATTCGTAATTAAGTCAACTGATTGATTAATTTGAGAATCAATCAATATTTTGAGTTAATCAACCGGTTGAATTTACATCAAAGTTGATCAAATCGTTTGGTAACATGTAGTTTTAACTAAAAGCCTTTTTATAGTTTTATCTTTATTTATGTTTTGTTAAAACTATCTTTGTTTTTATGTGATTATAAAAACAAATACATAGATTTAATATTTGCATGTTTACTTTTACGATGCTTGATGATATTTTAAACATCATGATATATTTTACAGGTTTGAGATTTGTACACTTTTGTTCCTTATTCGCGAGATTTATTTAGCATTTAAATTTGAAAACAAAAATGATACAAGCAAATGAAAGTGATATTTTAAAGATAGGCAAAGTCTTGAATAATCCTACTAGACCGCTGAAGGAAAGATTTCGTGCTCTATTTACTTTGAAAAACATTGGCGGTCTTACTGCAATAGATCAGATTCGTGCTTGCTTCAAAGACTCATCAGCGTTGTTGAAGCATGAACTTGCATATTGCCTAGGTCAGATGCGAGATCCTGCTGCTATTGATATTTTAACTAGTGTCCTCGAAGATTTGTCACAGGAGCCAATGGTACGTCATGAAGCAGGTATGTGTTCTAAGAGTCTTCTGTCTAATTTTCAAAAGTCAAAAAACAAAATAGATACAAAATATTTATATATTCTCTCATTAGGAGAAGCACTGGGTGCTATTGGTGAATTAAGTGTGATTCCATTGTTAGAAAAATATTGTAAAGATCCAGTACCTGAAGTAGCAGAGACTTGTGAGTTAGCTGTGAGCCGATTGAGATGGCTGGAGTCTACAGATAATACAGAGAATTTGCAAAACAATCTATTTGTAACTATTGATCCCGCACCACCGGCAGAAATAACAGATGTAGATATTTTAAGGGAAATTTTATTGAATGAAAAGACATCATTGTTCGATAGATATAGAGCGATGTTTTCCTTAAGAAACTTAGGCACTGCAGATAGCACTCTTGCTCTTGTCGAGGGCTTAAGAGCTGGCAGTGCTTTGTTCAGGCATGAAATAGCATTTGTGCTAGGACAACTTCAAGAAAAGATATCTGTGCCAGGATTGCAAGCGTCATTGGAAAATACAGAAGAAAACGAAATGGTCAGGCACGAATGTGCAGAGGCATTAGGCTCCATTGCTACTCCCGAATGCTACGAGATATTGCACAAGTATCTCAACGACAGTAAAAGAGTCGTCCGCGAAAGTTGCATCATTGCTCTGGACATGTGCGATTACGAAAACAGTTCGGAGTTTCAATACGCTGACACATTGGTCAAGATCGCTGCATAGACTTATGCCTTTGTGTGACATTTGTATACATTATAATATTATATATTTATCTTTTTCTTAACAAAAAGAATGGCATAATAAAAATTATTACTGACAATTACATACATTCGCCTTTTCATATTTTAGAAAACTAAATAAAGATATTGTCCTATGTGAAACACAACATGTTTCTTTTATCTTCTATAGACGAATGTACGTTGTTTGATACTCCAGCCGCTGAATAAATTCGCGTTTTTAGTTTCTGCAGAACATGTCAACGTTTCTTGTGTTATTTAAGTCAGTGTAGGTAAAGAGAAATGCAAGAAAGAAAAGTATCCTTGAATTGCTTAGAAGGAAACTTGACTTAAGCTGAATAATGAAACGGTTAATCAGATCAGTTAGTAAAGCAGGATTGACATAACGTTAATATTAGACAAGTACAGTTCACGAAGCTTTCAGCGTCAGAACAAGTACATACACAAGTGAACAGAATACCTATATACTTTTTATTTTCCCTTACAAAAGTTTGTTACTGATGTGGTCAAAGTGGCGGCTTATTTTGAATATTATTAAGATTACTTAATAGTGCTTTTGATATTCAGGATAAGTGTTGCTTTGCCACACCAATGGTAATTTCTATAAAGGTAAAGGTTTTACGCGGAAAGTACATATTTGTACGTAGTAAATAATAATATATATGCAATGCATAATATATATGCAATGCATAATATATATATATATATATTCAAAATATAATTTTAGTTAACACCGGGTATAAGGCGTTGATAAGCAATATTTTGTTCAATATCAGTTTTAAAGAATCAATTAAAATCCGATTTATTCGCTGTTAAAACACGCACTCTAGAAGCAACTATTTTGCGAAGCTTTATAGAAACGCGAGTAGCGCGCTTATTCTTTTCCTTTTTTCTTTTTGAAGACATTTCGTTGGATAATGATTTTTTTATTCTTCGAGATATCAAGGTGTAAGGCACTTACAGCGTTATTGTATTGTATTGCTCGTTTGTAAACTATATGTATAAGACGATTCTCATCGAAGTAGGCGGACGGACTAGGAATGGTCGATATTAACTACAAGCACGAAGAACGCGGTGGCAATAGTCACATGCCGGCCACGGTCGAGTGCACTTGCCGTCTTACTCGCATGTCTTTGCTGCTTCATACACATAAAAGTGAGTTTTTTCTTCTTTATTAATTATAATAACTCATCAAAATTATTTCTTTCAGACACGCAAAGTAATGCATCTTCATGAATTTCGATAATTACAATTATGTTGCAGTATATATATTGTATCTATATTTTTATCAGTATTTTTTTCTATATGGTTTTTTACACACTTTTCGTAATACGCGAAAGTTTCTTCTCGAAGTAAATTTTGCTTTTACTTATTTTTATTTAAAATGAGACGAATGTACGAGCGATCTTTTTTTTAACAATTATTACAATTCCGCAATACCTTTGTTTGTTACGCTGTCAAACAGATATTCTTTCACACAAAAATGGATATAACATTAGACGTATAAAATTTTGATAGACATATAATTACGCAAGCTATAAAAATGTGATATATCTAGTCACCATGTTATATTGCTTACTTTCTTTTTATATTAAAACATTTTGATGTATCGTAATTTTACAAAGAATTGTACCGTATTACGCAGTGTATATAGAGACCTATCATTTCTTTGCATTTATCAATATTTAATAAAGAATTGTGGTTTGTGTGCGCGCATGTATAGCTTAATTTGTTAATTCTTAAATGTTTCTCAGCGTTCTTAAATCGGTATATTCATTTTGGAAAATGCGGAAAACGAATTTTCTCCGTCGTTGTATTATGCAATCGCGTTTCGTGTGTACTACTTTTTTCTTACGTACGTGGAATTCATGTCGTGAGAGATTAAATGATAAACACTTTGCGACTTCTCCTTTGCGAGACTTTTTACCAGCTTTAAAAATACCGGGTCTTTTTCTCTGATCGTGTATGTAAATAATTGTGATGTAATGTAATAATTGTAGTCGTATACACATAGAGAGTGCGATGTCGCCGCGCAATATTTAAACTTTAAATATGAATTTTATACGGTCACTAATAATGTCAGTATTAACAAATGCTGACAATATTGATTGTATGTTGTTAATATTGATGGATTGATGTAGAATATTGATTGATCGGAATTTCTTGATTCTCGAATATCTTTTCATTATCACTGTAGAAATATTAACACTGATAATACTGATAGTTAATATACTGATTGTGTGAAGAAGATTGTCAGTATTTCAGTAGAATATAGTTCTACAACTTCTATAAAAATATTGACGCATACTGCTAGTTTTCAGTGATCGGAGATTTAATGATCTCGTTAGGCTCATATTTCATGAATCCAATCTGTCGCTGACAACAACAATGTAATCAATCAAGTTACAATTCAGTAGCGTAGAGCCAATCCTTATAATCCGACAATTCGACGATTAAAATTAAATCAGATGAAATACAGGCCTTATATCGCGAAATATGCTTTTGCATTTGAAGTTATATAGTTTTCGAGTAATGCTGGCTATATATATATATAGAGTATGTAGGGTATGTATATAGCAAAAAATATCGTGCTTCATATGTTTTGTTAGGGATTTCTTATTCACGAGACGATTTCTTATTCTCGTTTGTGATATATATCGAAAGAAATGTTTGTATACAAGACAACAGATTTGAGTTTTTGTCATCATCTTGACGGTGACAGTTGTCTTTATATCAATCATAGATCGTGCACCCGTAGAGCGTGCCGGAAAGCAAAACAAACGTCAATCATTTGCCGTCAATCGTGGATTCCGGAAAGAAATACAATCCGGTAAAAGGTATAGACCTGTCGCGACCTGTCAGTAAACAGTAAGAATATGCATGTTGTGTTGCTGTACCGTCAGGGTTTCAGTAATACCCAAGACTGATTAATATTTATGTAATATTTAAACTACGCAATTAAATAATAATTATATAATATTTAAACTATGCAATTAAATAATATCTCTGATGTCTCTTCGTCGTTTCTGATATCTTGCTTTTGACGCATAATCCAATATGCCTGCAGATATAATGAAAGATACGTTAATGCGTCAAATTCGCGATTTATTTAATCGCAAATTTACATTTTTACACGTTCTCATTCTCATCAATTTCGTAACTTTATCACGTCGAGCACGTTCGTTGCCGAATGTTTTAACCGGCAAAATACAAGTTTCGCTTTGGCATTACGTGTCGATCAGTTAAATTGGCGTACTCTTATGTCAGCATATTCAGTCTTACAAACCTAGGTAGTTAACTGCAAAAAGAATCTATTTATATTTCTTGCTCTTTCTTGTATTACATCGTTATCATTAACGTATTATATGCGATGTTGCAGATGTGAAATAAATAATATTTACGAGCGTCGTGCATAATTTTACACGATTTTATGCAATCTTGATTCAGCCCAGCGAGTTCTCGCGATTTGCGCGCCAGACTATCGATGAGCGATCTTGAGTCGGATTCACAATCGCAGCGGATGATGAAGGATAATTGGTCGCTTCTGAGAGACGAGACGTAGGAGGATATGCCCGGTTGTTTGTCGTCATCTATGACAGGATCGACAGATGTGGGGCCGTTGCAGCCCCAGGAAGATCCCAAGCCACTTTCTGCATCTCGCTCGTCATCGACCTTTCATCTCAGACCGGTATCTGAGGACACGAGTTCGTTGATTCGGCGAGGCAAAAGTCGTCGTCAGCCACCGCAACGTAGGATGACATCCGCTCTGCCGTCCGGACAAACGATACAGCTAACGCCTCTTTGGGAACATGTGGTATAACTTGAAGAACAAACAAACAAACACACACACACAGACACACACGCGCGCGCGCACGCGCGCACACGCACACGCACACGCACACGCACACGCACACACATGCACATATGTAATTTTTTGTTATACTTTACATTTATATATATTTTCTTAGTATTTTTTGTTCTTTAGTTTATAGTATATATTTTAAAGTTTTCTTTAAAGATATTTTTGATTTTCTCATGCTCTCTCTCTCTCTCTCTCTCTCTCTCTAAATTTCCGTCTAAAGTTGACGCGCAAGCTACATTTGTCGAGATCTCCGAGAGACTTCGAGATCCGGAATGGGAGGTGCGTCAGCACGCTCTCCGAGTGTTAATGGACGTTCTGCCAACGTTGAACGCCGATGTCGACAAGGTCATGCAACCGGTAGTGCCCGAATTGATCAATAATTTGGGACATCCAGCGCCAGCGGTTCGTAAAGGTGCTCTGGATACGCTGCGAGTGTATCTTATTCACAGTCCTAACAGGGACAGCATGGTCAAAAGTGTGAGTAATGTGTGCCTTTCCAAATTTGTTTTCATCTCTGATAAATTAAATTTATTATATTTTTTTTCGTACTCTTACATGTTTTTCGTATTAAAAGAAAATACAAGTATCAATTAATAATGTTCGATTACTTTCACTTTTTTTTCAGATCCTTCACGATGGCTTGAATCGGCCGGACGCCCATAATCCATTTCAGATAAACGTGACGACGGGCGTGATTCTCAGCGCGCCTTTGTTGCTCTTTCCGTCCTCCAATAGTCCTCCTCCGACAACACAGATACTTAAAGATGCTACGATAGCCTTCGCTTCTCGATTAGTCCAGATACCTCATCAAGAGGCTGTTCTCAAGTCTCTTATTAAGATTCGTGACGCAGTTGGCGAAGAAGAATTCGAGAGCTACTTGGCGGATTATGACGATAAGTTCAAAAAAAATATCGATGTTCTCGCTAAGATCTATAGCATCAAATCGAATAAAAAAAAACGAGATAAAAGTCACTCGCAAGAGATCGTAAAGGATGATAAAAAGGAGTGCATTGACAAATCTTGGGATAGCGATAGCGACACATCCGGTATTGCCGAAGAAGAAGACGAAGCTCCGAACAGCGGAAGTGGCGCCATGCCGCCAGCGAGAGTCGTTCTTGAAACCGAGATCAAGTTCAACGAAGAAACGGCTATCACAATGACGATTCTCGAAGAGAAAGATGAGGACGATAGCGAAGATAATGAGAGGCGGAACATCGAGAATAACGCGAACAACAACGGAAATTTCATGTCTCTGGAAAACAAGCGTAAGACATCCAGACGCGTTCATTTCGGCGGCGAGATTGTCAAACTGAGGACACCCGACAGCGACGAAACGGAATCCATCGAGATAAACACACCTAAAACGAAAATCCCACTTCCTGTTTCGCCGGCTACGAAGATGCCAGAAACGATGAGGAGACGACCGTCGTCGCAACCCTGTAGTCCTCACGCTGAGAAGCGGCGTCCGAAGAGAGCTTCCAGATCAGCTTCTAGCAGCCCTAAGAGAGAGTATACGCACAATGCGCAGCTAAGTCCTAAAAAGAGCATTCTCACGAGAACGGGAGGAGAACGGGATCCTCTTATCGTCATCGATTCCGCGTTGGAAGAGAACGCAAAGAAAAATAGGAAGAGCGGCGAAGCGATCGTGGAAGACGAAAGAATCTTTCGTGTAAGAAGCAGTTCGGAAGAAGGCAGCCAAGTACCGAAGAAGGAAGAAGTTACGTTAATTCGAGCCACTTCCACGTCATTAGATAACAAAGAGAAATTAATAAAAAGTAATGAAAATAATGAAACAAAGAATGAAAACCACGTATTTAAAGTGACTCAGCTTTTAGCCGCGGAACCTTCAAGAGACACGTCTTTGAAAGAAAAACAAATAATTTCTGAAAAATTCACAGATACGATCAATATTTCCGAAACGTATTTCTCGAGCCAGGAGGAAACTTACATACCGATCAAATCCATTTTAGAAGAACAAACGCTTAAAGAAGAGAATAGAAACGATATTTCGATAATAGAAGAAGAACGTTCGAACGAACAGGAGCCAGTGAAAAGTAATTTTTCTTACGAGTTTCCTTTTGGATCGCCTGTGAACGAGTGCAATACGCGAATAGATCGTTTTCTTGATAGTGATTGTGGTAACAACGACAGGCAGGACGTGTGTACTTTTAATGTGATAAAGGACGATCGCGCAACGATCACCGCAGCAGATTATTGTGACGGCAAAGTTGTTGAAGAGAGTAACCGCGAGGAACGAAAAGCGGCACATAGTCAGCGTGATATACAAGGCGTAATGATGGAAGGAAACGGAAGTATCACTTGCAGCAGCAGTGAAGGCGAGGATAAATCGCAAGAGTCAAACTGGGAAGAATTAGGATTGGTTAGTCAGGAGGTGCTAGACGATCTGCACAATAAGGTTAGGTATTTATTGGATTAATAATTTATTACATAAATTATTTTACACAAAAACATTTATTCTGAAAATACATGTGTAATAGTTAAATTAAAAATGCAGAAAATATTTATACACATAAACAAAAACTAAACCGAGTTTCACAGAGAGTTGAAAAGCTTGTGTATGTAGCAGTTCCTTTCGTTGAATCTACTTTATATCACAGGATTGGAGAAAGTCAAAGAGCCATGTGTTTTGCGATAATCATGCTATTGTTTGCGTTGAAAGTTAACTCTAAAACATTCGCGAGTATCTACTTCTATGTCAAAACAAGATAATGTCCTGCTTCGTCCTGTTTTCGTTCAGGGAAAGACCCTTGACTTTAGGACAAAGCCGTCAGTCCATTATATATTAGGTATGGTGAGAAGTAGGTCGATCGATTTTTGTCGACAAAAGTTCGTCGCGTGACGTAACGCGATTTAAGCTCTATCAATTATCGGGATTACGTGTGCGCGTCTACAGGTTCAACGTAAATTTTTCTCTTCTTTTTCTTCTTCCTTGCTTGTTTTTTTAAATCTGATGTATAAAGCGCCTACTTTTGGCACATACGATGTCTCATATCAGCACTCACGTATCGCACATGGAAGTCATTGAGTCATTGTATATAGTCATTGCCAAGTTGCAACTTCATGCAGAGAGCAATATTAATGTACCGATCGGCTCTTGTTAATCTACGGACGTGGCGTAGTCATAGTAAGTATCCGGCGAGTAGTCAAAGAGTTCGAAGTCGAGTTTCAACTTCTCGTACAACTTCCTCACTGTCGATTTATTCAACTGACTGAAATATATCCGGAAGGCGTTGACGTAACCATTATTATGCCTCCATCTGGGCTTAATCTTGTCTTGCAGCTCTAACTTGTTGATTGCATACACTTGATCTCGCCATAATGTTTCCACCTGTGAGATTAGTTATATTCTCAGAAAGTTTAATTATTCGATTTAATATATGTATATATATATATATATATAATTAGATTGTTTCAAAAATTCAGCAATTGTAGAATTGTTGAATAATGATGAGTTGTGCAATAAGATTTTTTTCCATTTAATTGATAAAAGAAAAACTTAAAACATCGCGATAAACAATAAATTGCGAATGTAACTTAAGTTCCAATATTCACTTTTGCAATGATGTCGTATTTAACGAGGCACGGCGTGCAGAAGAGATAATACGGCATCCAGTGATCGTCACCGTAATTGCCGAGGTCAGTGTCGATCACGTAATCAACGAACTCTCGGAAGGTCGGTTCCATACCAGACGGGAGTAGTATCCCTTTGCGTCGAATCACCTGATCCGGTCGTGGTTTTTTAAAATCTTTCCCTGAAAATTCTCTCTTCTTTATATTTTCATATTTTTTCGATAAAATATTTTTTATAAAACAACTTTTGAACACATGAACAAATTTCAGATCGGTTAGGTCAGATTGAAAAATCCTTTTACTGTGCTTTAAAAAGTATCAAAAAATTTCTGTCAATTAATTAAGCGTTTCCGCTCTAAAAGTAATATGACTAAAATGATTAACGTTATAATATAATAACTGATTTTGACATTCTTTTTCTCTGGCGACTTACGGCGGTACTTTCGGACGATCTTGACTCCGTATTTTTGATAAAAATGAAGCGTCCCATGTTCCCGGCCAGCTACTGAATTCTCCAGTTTATCGCGATAGGCACTCAATAATCTTTCGAACGGATGCCGCACGACCAATAGCTTTTTGCTCGCGTTCAAGACCCGATCAGCTTCGGGATATTCGAGTTCCGGTATCGCTTGCCGAGCAATGCTCGATAACTGCTCCTTGCCGCTATTCAATGTCTTTTCGGACACGTTCATTAATAAACAGAAATTGTAAAGCCAGGTCGTGCTGCCGGCTTTGTACACTGGGCAATATGACACGTTGTATGCTCTGCGCAAAAATTATTATCTTATTGACGAGGAACTTGATTAGATCTTTTATCGATCTTCAGTAATCGATTTTTAAAATTTTTGTTTTTTTACCAACCTAACCATGTAGAAGGCGGCGTACTGCGGTGCGGGCGGATGTTTGAACGGCAAATCTCCGGTAAGCTTTCGATAGAAATCTAAATGATACTTTTTGCACACTCTGTCGACATTTAGAACTCGCCGCGTGTTATCCGTCTCTGCCTCAATCTGAAATGATTAATTCAAAAATATAAAAAAAAGTTACAAATGTTGTTCTGATTTTTCGATTATCGAGTTATGTGTTTTTTTACATTATTACCATACACACACACACACAATAAATACAATTAATAACATAATTTGTAATTGAAAGCGTCATAAATACAATTAACTCACCAGCAGCTTTTGTAACTCGTCAGCAACGAGGAGAGATTCACTCTCATCTCTGGTGATGACGAGAAACAATTTTAGTGCGAAGAAGAAAATTCCAAGACTGACGGTGATTTGAAGTATTCGGAAAAGTACACGTTTCTGCTGTCGTAACATAATCGTGATGACGAGACCTCGCTAATCTGTTTTTGCGGATTCTCAATATATATATATATATATATATATAAATAGTTTGTGCAGTGTGTGTATTTTCACTTGTAACACCAGATTTCTCTAAATACCACGAAGTAAACATTCTCTCTGTACTCTGCCGAGATGCTGACTGACCGGTTTCGTGCACCGACAGTGATGGATCTGGAATGACCCAACCCTGAGAAATCGTCGATACCACGCGATAACCATGCAATAATTCTACAACATAAACGCGCGGTCATTTTTTACGATTACTTATCAGCAAAACTATTAAAAAAAACAAGCTGCGTTTATTATAATATTTGTATATGGTGTGCTACTTTATTGTAATATCTACAATTAAATTTTTTCTGAATTTTTTAACATAATTTTATTTCAATTTTATAAAAAACTAAGAGCAATATTTAACATATTTCCGAAAAACTTAAACAAAAAGTGGCAAAAAATACAAAGTCTAAATCGATTCGACATTGACAAATAAATCCACTCCTGACGTTTGCGTGGGGAATGTTACGGCTGAAGAAGCTCCAATCGTTCTCTGCATATTAATTCCGTTAGCTCAGCTGTTTAAACAATGCTTCATCACTAGATAAAGGTTTCAAGCAACACGATATCTTTGAATCTGTGAATCAAATAAAATCAATCGCCGATATGCTTATGAAAAAATTGATTCTACAGTTAATAGAAATCGATCGTCTTTAAACGAATCTGCGAAGAATGTTCGTATTGTTAATATATGTAGATATTACATACACCGAAAGTTTCAGCAAACGATCGCTGTTGTCGCAGATGCTTTATGTTCATTCAACGAGCTTCAAGGTTGCTGTACTAGACCTTATGAATGCACGTGCGATCTCGTCAACGCGTGTCTGCTAGAAGTTTGCAAAAATAAATACCGATCGATTTCCACAGACAGGATGGCACGCGCAATTGTGAAACAGGAAAATCTATACTTATAGACCGTAACGTTTTGCAACAACGTATTATGCTGCATAATTAATCCGCGATCACCTGTAAAGTTTCATTTCGCCGTGGCTATCTCAGACAAAATCGATTATTCACTTAGCAACAAATAGATGGAAGTTCCGCACCCAGTGCAAAAAAAAAAAAAAAAAAAGTTTTTGTATGCTTTAGTCATTTTCTTAAGATAAGATGCGATAAATAACAGGTCGAAGAACGCGTTCACCATCAAATAGTAAAATTGTTACGTCGGCTTTTTTCACGCACGCGTATGTACATAGTCATATATTATAATACGTTACCGTGGTGGCGGACGGTGATACTGGCGCCCGTATATGAATATTCCGCGGGTGAAAAACGTCGGGAGATTTCCCAGGTTGGATCGTTATATCGCGGCACAATAAGCAAGGGAAACACGCAGTAAGCCACAAGAAAATAATTAGGCACGTGTTGCGTGCTACGTCAATCGGGTCCAGGAAAACGTCATTCTTCCCGTGTATATGCAAATCAGCGGCAATTGCACCGCCGTTTATCGTCACTGTGGCTTGAATCATAATTTTCTAACTGTTCTTTGATTCATCGTAACGCAAAATAAGTGGAATCGGCGAGCGCGTACTCTTCGATCGCTCTTGGTAACATATATTCTAGAAATTAAAGCGCAGACGTGTTAGAAACACATAGTTATTGTAAAATTATTAAGCAGTCCTCTCACTGGTGAGCTAAATATTAAAAAACACGCGATGTTCGCATATCGATTCCGCAGTTAGAGCTCGATAGAAATGCGTGGTGAAAATGCAGATGCACTGCCGCCGGTGCATTGCATTCAGTTTCGCTGCAACGATCAATAGCGCCGACTCATGAATTTTCAGTAATACCACGATCATTCACTCGCAATCGGATTCTCTAGATGTCTAGATGAAGAATTTTTTTATTGATGTTTTGTATGATTTCTATATATAAATCAATGACAAAAAAAAAAAACAATTAAAATTTATAAAAGAAATCAATACATATACACAGACAATTTTAGATGAGCGTACACATAACAATATAATGTTTCATGAAACTTTCTTATGTTTCTTTTGAATAATATTTAGAATCGGATATATCATTATACCCGTTTTTTTTTTGTGACTTTTCAGGACGACTGGCGAGCGCGAGTGAGAGGCTTGGAGAGAGTCGCGTCTGCTCTGCGGACGTCCTCGGCGCTAATCGCGATAGAGTCGCGATTAGGATCGCTTTTGCATGCAGTGCTTGGCGGCGAAAGGAGCTGCCGCGTGGCCGCCGCCGGTCTGACGGTAGCAAAGGTAAGCTCATAACTCCTCAAGATCGCCCCTTACGCGAAATCTCGGCTAATTTATCGCTAGTTTGTCTACAGTTTCCAAGATAGTGCCGAGTCTTGTTATTATGCAATATATCGCGCGACATATGTATAATAGGTGAAATGTATTTATTTATCATTAGAATGTAACAAGGACACTTTACGACACATTATTTTTTAGCATTTTAAAGTTAAAATTATAAAAGAGTTGAAAATTTTATAAATTAAATTATTTTAAGTTTCTGCGCAATTGTTTTTCTTGATCGTTTAAAAATAGATCATCAATATCTGTGTCAGTTTAACGGCTCGAATTACAACATTGAAACGCAAGTTGCAAGGACACTTATAACATATACATTCCGCGAGTTGCGTAGAAGATACTTTTAACATGACAGAAAGAGAATATATTTTGCAACTCTTTTATAATGTCAAAGAGACCTATGACGCAGTATAGCGCACTATAAATCGAACTCTATCATAGTTGTAGTTCTTATATGAATTTCACTTTCTTAAGAATTTATTGTATTTATGTTTCAGGTGATCGTTACCGGTGTTTCGGAAGACGCGCTGAAGAAGAAGTTATCTCTGCTAGCTTGGGGTCTAGCCAGACAAGGTGGTCCAACCGCGGCGCAGCTAGCAAGGATTGCGATGCTCAGGCTCAAACCTAGCTTGCTCTTGGAGCAATTTCTGCAGCCTCATTGTCTGAATGCAAGAAACGCCAAGGTAATTTAATTTTATATTAACTGAGAAATCATGTCTTATGAAATGTCTATGACATTTTTTTTGTAGACAAGAGAAAACACGCTGCAATTGCTGATTTTCTCGTTGGTGACGTTTCCGAGCACGGAATTCAAGCTGCAAACTGTAGCTAACCGTGTAGCGAAGATGGTCATGGATCAACGACGCAGAGTACGCCAAGCTGCACTCGACGCTCTGGCAGTTTTGGGACAGATTTACAATTCCGAGGTATTACTTCCCAAAAAATTATTAAAAAAATTAACTTAATTAATTTCAATAATCCAAAAACAGCAGACGTCATCTAGTCTTTAAATCAATGTTCACAGGAAGTTTTGGAAGCAGGAAAACGGGCGGTGGAAGGAAGTACCGACGATGAAGCAATGTTGGCCGCGATCAGAGCACGGCTGGCCCGGAAATCGCTGCCGCTGGTATCGGTCGACGGTCTCGTGGTGTACGGTTTGCAAATTTCACCGACTGTTCAGATCGCTACTGGTAATAACAACCAGGCATAAGCGAGCAAAGCTTAAAGCACCTCTGCAGATATACAGAATGACATTCTTGCTATTTGCAGATTAACATACGATTTTATTATACTGAAATTTGTGTCAAGATTATAATAATACGATTAAAGAAATTTTTTTGCAATTAGTACTTTTTATATCAAAGGAAAAAAGATGTGCAATATTTCAAATTATCATCAGCATTACATGTCAATTTTTTTATAACTGTACTTTCGAGAAAATCACGTAATTCTTACGGATTTTTAAAAGACATTTAAAAACAGTTTTGTATTTGAAACATATATCGCGATATCGCGTGATGTTTTTGTGTAGTATGATATTACGTGGCTATCTGCAGATGTATCATAAAAAGTTTGTTTTCTCTTTACTATTTCTTTCTTTCCCTAAAAAATAAAGCATGAGTTTATGTTTGTTTTATTTCAAATGCACGATTTAAATAACAAAATTGTAAATAAAATTCTCAGGTATTGATTTAAATATGTATTTTCCTTTAATCTAAAAAAAAAAAGAAAAAAAAATTACAGGTCCTGATGTTGATTGGATCGTAGCAGGAAGCGGTTCGGTTTCACCTGGCACTGGTCGTACCAGAGGTCAGATCATTGCCACGTCCAGATCTGCACAAGGAAGAGTATCTAGGTATTCGCAAAAGAATTTATTTAAAACTCTACACGGTTGTCATGATGAGATTATAAATATTGCGTTGCTTCTTTTAGAAATGAAATTGACAACCGCGAAAGTCCGTGGATAGAGAGATCTAATCTTGTTGCGCTTGGCGTTGGCCTACAATCCAAGACTGAACAATCGATGGCCTGGCAGATATCGTCTTCGCAGACCAATGTAAAAATAGATTGTACTTTTCTGTATGATGGTTTACATTTTTACAAAAAAAGTAGAAAGTGATGACGAAAAGTATATTTTTATTAATTAAATAAATTTCTGACGTAACATTAATGAAAACAAAATAACAACTAATATACCATCTTCAGGAATTCTTACAGCATACTGTGTTATTAGTTTTGTAGTTTTATAAAATAATTGTTTATAACCTTAACAAAATATAAGAATGTAATAACGCGTACGAATCTTATACTTATCTTATGTCATGCCGAGTTCTATGAGTGAATGTATCTTTGTATATTTGTATATTGTTTTTATGTTAGATTTGATACAAGCATTGAGATATATTATTGATATATATATATATATATATAATGTAGTAGTATTATCCCAGTAATATTAGTACTATCATATTTTACTTTTATCATAAAAAGTAATATTGATTTCTCTCACAAGTATAACGTTACCGTATATTATTTTCTTGATATCATTGTTGTTATTCATCAAGATATCAGCTTTGCAATGCAAATGCCAAAATAGTAAATATCAAAGTAAGGACGGAATGATACATCTTTTCTCTTTATTTTGCATATCTCTGGCGACACTTCATAATTATTCTGCACGTGTGAATAAAGTAAGGGACATTAAAAACACGAAAGGCGGATTCTCTGCGTGATTTGATAACATAATTTTTTCGTTATTTGCATTTTTACATCTTTATTTTTACATTTTTGACAAATTTTTAATGCAGATTTTATTTTCGAAAATAAATAAATGTTTTCAAGTGTCGCCAAAAGATTTACAAAGATTTATAAAGATTATAAAAAATTTACTGTTAGTACTAAAAATGTATAATATATATAACGAACTATAGATTTCTAATACTGACACTCTGAATTTTGGAACACAGCTAAAATAAAATTTTGCGACGTTAGAATTCGTTTGTTTCGTCAAACACGGGTGATGCATGGTGGCATAAAACACAAAATATTCTTAAAATAATAGGTTAATTCAATTTTTTATTTAACTTTTTGATGTAAACATTTATGTTTCATATAATTTTGTAATGATTTTATACTGCGTCCAAATGTGTGTAATATATTTGTTAGAAATACTGAAGATTAGAATATCGCGCGATTTGTGCAGAAGCTCAACTATTGCATTCAAGTGAGTATTTTGTATTGTTACAGAATGAACACGAGATAAAAGGACTAAACGGACGAAATGTAAATGCAGGTAAATGAAAAACTTGCTTATAAATCTCGATTTCTAAAAGATTTGAATAATTTTTATGCGAAATGTATGATAATAATCGGGTTTTCTCTTAGATGTGTCTTTGAATGGCAATTTGAAATTTGAAGAGCAACTGCAATCGTCTTATACGTCAAATCAGTTGTACGACTCCGCCAGAACGGATTGTAGAATTCGTAGAGAAATTTCCGACAACTATTATTTCGAACAGAAAACGCGAAATCGTAAGGATATTAATAAACTTGCTAAAGAGAAGGTAAGTGACATTTATAACAACATAAATTATTTTTAGTTATGTATCCAGACATTTATCTATACGTATATTTATTTTTTAATTAAATTTACATATTGAAAACTATAGTATAGTATTTTAATAATAACATGTACTTATTAAAGAAAAAATGCAAAAATACACGATTTGTAGGAAAGTGCTATTCTCAGGGGAGAATCAAAAATTCCGATATTATCAATGCGCGAGCGCTACAAAATAACATTGCAAAATCGTAAAAAATCTCTCAATCTGGAAAATTTCAATTTTGATTCACGAAAACAAACAAAGAATGCGTTAGATGGCAATAGGAATCGGATAAATTTACAGCGGGATATTGGGTGAGCATTATTGATTTTTACACACACTAGACACAATTTAAGAGCCATTTAATATTAATTAATTAACTTGTTAACTGTATGCAGGTCATATGCGGCTATATATCAACGGCGAAAACGTCTTCAGTCAGAAGAGAATCAGTCATCGAATCAAACATTTGATTCACATTACAGTAGTTGCCATTCACCTACTTGTACAAATATTTCAGCAACAAGCAAGGAATACAGTGTAAGTTTTTTTCATATTATATTTCGAGTAACATAAAGATATATCAATAAAAATTTTAGAAGCATGTAAAAATTGCTTTTTTCTTTGCAGGATATTACAGAAAGCAGGAAGACAATATTTTCTGACGACAATCCTTTGAATTTACGTCTCAGCAAATTTGTGAACTGTGAGAAATTTTCAGATAAGAACGAAAATTCAAATTGTACAATAGGACGCCAACGATCGTTGTCTAGAAATATGCAACAGTCGACGCTCGTCGAAACGTAATTCTCTAGAAATCAACGTATTATCGAATATACAAAAACTTCCTTCGACATAATTGATTTTCGCATTTATAGATATAGTTCGATTTATGAACAGCAAAGGAAGCTTACGGATAGAAACGCATATCGATTACTGCCAATTGCTACAAATCCTTTGACTCGTATGTATCAAGATTCTCAGGATTTAGGTTCGCCAATTTCTGCAAACGACAATAGGAACGTATATTCGGTAAGACTATTTTTTTCTAATTAAAATCGCTAAAATAGACAAACTATCAAAAAAATTAAAAATAAATTGAAATAAACTAAATATTTGTGTATTGTATATGTCATATAAAATTAATATATACGTATATATTGAATATGACCATATATACAATATTTAAATATGTATATAAATAAGAAATCTCTAAAAAAACGTAAATTTTCATTTTATTTTAATTCAAAATAAAAAAAAAACAGAGACTCGAGATGGTTTCGTCGAATTCACAAGAGAACGGTCGTTCCTTCGCGGAAAACTTTCCCGATCCTCATCGCAGGAGATTACGATCGTTGTCTCCGTCGCAACTCCATCGATCGAAACAGTTCGTCAAATTGGCTTCCAGTAGATTTCATGCTGCGTCGATGTACGACATGTGAGTATTTCGTTTTTTTTCGAATCTAAAACACAAAATAAAACCGCGTTCTCACGCAAGTCGATTGAAGTCTTTTTTTTTTTAAGCGCTCAAGCAATATTCCAGACGGGATCGATTCTGTCCTAAAATAATAACGAGCAAGATATCAATGTATTGATCACATAAAATGATATGCGTAAACACATTAACTTAACAAATTTGTGTTTGAAATTCTAAACAGACAGATTTTAAACACGACATTCCGTATGCAACTTGCGATAATTTTTATAACGAAAGAAAGCGAGATCATTGAAGATAATGATGTTAATTATAAACCTGTGATACATTTTTCAGATAAACAGTGAGACTGTGTAATACGAACGCGCACCATAGGTGCGCGACCTCATATTTCTTTTAATCTAGATCTCGTCACGTGACATACGTTATTCTCAACACACTCAAACGTAAGATTCAAATCGTTGATAACGGCAAACCTGGATTTTAGGTCGGTAAAATTCTCTTTGCATGTCGACAATTTTTAATGCCCGATAAATCCGAACGGGACTTCGAATTTCTGTTCAAAAACCCGCCCCGTCCCATTTTATCATAAAATCGCGCAGGAATACCGGCTTAACATTTAACGCGCGTAGACTCACAAAAGTCATGTTGCATCAAGCGAGCGATTTTGAGCGCTCGAGTTAGCTGGTCGATAAAATGAAGCCAGTAAAATTTGTATTGTGTTTTACAGTTTTGTTGGGCGCACGAAAACAAGCGTCGCATGTTGCACGGAGAAAAATCTTTGATCCTATGTCTCTCGTGCGGGAATTTGTACATAATAATTATTTACTTAAAATTCATAGCGTTCGACGCATTAACGACGCAACCGAGTATTATGCATGTTGCACATGCGGGATGCACTATTTTAGATTGTCGAAACACCTTGCTGTGTCGCGCGCGCGCTATCGTTCATTCTACCGCACTGAATATTTTATGCCTAACGTAAGCTAACGTACGTCACTGATTGCTATTCAATATGTCTAGTTTCTAGATATTCGCTGGGATATTAACAAAAATGTTACATAAAAGCAGAGATTTTGATATTAAATTTTTTTCATAATATCTAGTAAAGGAGTTTATATATATACATATGTTTGTATGACAAAGCAATAAGATCATTAAAAATTATATTTTAACGCACCGACATTTACAATCAAAGTTTTTTGCAAAAAGGAATATTAATCATGTGCTGAATAATTATTTTTTCCTTCAGATCAACAAAATTATATTTGCAATACAAGTTTTCTGAAGCTATAAAAAATTCAAGACGAAAAAAATGATGTAAAGATAAAAGAAAGACAAGTGCAGTTTAGCACCTTCTTGAATCTCCTTTAGCTGCGTTTCAGGCGGATCGCATGATACTCGATCTGGTAATTTTTCCTTCGTGATCATAGATCGAGAAAGGTTAGTTAGGGTCAAGCTCGGCTTATAGTCTTATAGAGTATAGTAATTCGGGAAAGAATAGTAACCGAGCGTGGAAACAAAACTGCAAACTGTTTGCAACCAATATCGAAATACAAATTTCAAACTTTCATATCTTTGATGAGAAGAGATTTAATTTTTGTTGCGTTAGGTTATTTTATATATTTTTTATTTTTCTCTTTTACATACTCACTTCCTCACTTTTCTTTATTGTGTTTCACTTATTTCGGAAGAAATCCAACATTTTTTTCAATTTCTTATAAATTTTATTGTTATTATTTTTTTCTCCACGCGTCTACAGTTAAATATAATCAAAACTACAAAAAGCACAATAAAAACCGAGGACACAGCGGGGTGACGTGGGGTGGCGAACGGTCAGCGTCGGGAGGGACGCTTGCTTGCCGTCTCAACTACGTGCCACAGTCGTAAGTACGTCGTCGATTGTCTCGCGAGCGGGTGTTCCTCATACACAATTATGTCTCCCTGTTTACATTTTTTGCTTCTTCCGGTTCTTCTCGAAGAATCCGTTGCGGAAAAATGCAAAATGACAAAGTCCGTTCACTTATATATTAAGAACAATTACGCGCACATCGTTATACCGTTCGTAAAGAAATTGTGTATACAAGAGTCGTCGACCTCTGGTCTCTTGAATTAGACGGCGGTGATGAACGCGAAAGACACGTTTTTTCCAAGTACATCGAGTGCATTGTGCGCATTCATGACATGTGGAACGGATTTGTGTTACGCAAGGCTCTTGAAAACTTTGAACTGTGCGAGATGATAGCGCGATGAGTATCATAATCGCAATCAAACGCGACAGGCGTAGAATAATTGCGAATTTGATCGTGTGTAGGTGTATAGCAATTTGACAGCTGCATATCAGTATATTAAAATCGCGGGAATAATACACAAAAATCATAAAACATGATCACCAAAGAAAAAAGAAAAAAAATTTTAAATCAAAAGCATGAGATGTAAAAATTATAAGTTTATATGTACACGAAGAGGAGAATGTCGATTTTTAGAGAAAGGCTGACGTAATATGAATAACAAACAATGAAATGGATATAAATACGCGTCACTCGTTCGAGGAACGTTAGAATACAAATTTCTTGGATATAACTGATCGATAACTAATCTCCGGCTTGATCTTCCGTGAGTTTCTGCCGTTCGGATATTCCGACGCATCGATTTTACCATGTTTTGCAACGCAACAGCGATCTGATGGTAGCAGTTTTTATCAGTGTTTGAAATTGTTATCGATTGATTCTTTGATGTGCTCGCTTAAATTTCTTCAAATCCTACGATTTCAGGCAAAAGGTCGACGAGGCATTGTTGTGTGGGAACGATTAACCTCTTTTAAAATATTATTCGTATGCCGTTAAATGTCAATAATTACATGCGCGTTTATATATATATATACTATATGTCCAAATCTAAGAAACAAAATAGAAAGAGATATTGAACTGGACAAAATTAAAAACTCAAAGGGCTACACACTTAGCGCGAATAGAATAATCTAATTTTTTTCAATGTGTTTTCAAAACACATAAGAAAATAATATAACGCTTACTTCAACCGAATAATTAAATTCTTAAGAGATTGACCTGTAAACTGTTTTTAATAGCAGCAAGTATCTCTTCTATTTAAAAAAGTCAATTGTAATGCAAAAAGTCCAACAGTAAATAATTTTCGAAAAAATAGGACATTTATATTCACACTTATCGTAAGATGTTTGCAATTTGTGCAAACTATGACTTGACAACATTCGAGAATCGGTTTCGCTGATGAGACACGTTTTGTGGCTGTGGCCGAGAACTTTCGAGATCAATGAAGAAAAAGAAGAAAGAGTATGGTCTTCAGAGCTTGTACGTGGCCAGGTGAGATAAAGGAGGAGAATGGCGTCGTCGTCGATGAAATATCGACAAACAAATCAACCGAGCGCAAGATCGCGAACGCCATTTTTCGTTGCTGCCCGTGTATGTTCCGGTGCAGGAAATCAGTCGACATCGGCAACGATGATGATGAAAACGATAGAGCGTCCGTCTCGACTGTCATCACTTCGACGACTACACCGGTCATCGCCTTGAAACTGAGTCGAAACAGCGATACGGTGTACGTTGTTTACCGATTTATAACAATTTTCGCGAAGACAAAAAATGATGGCACGATTCATAAAAAATAATTTTAATATTACAAACGAGATTACACAAAAGCGAGTTGTCAATCACAAAAATTTTATTAAATTTTGTTATTAATGAAGGAGACTGAAATTATATATATATAAGATACACGCACACACACAAAATGAAAAATAGTAAAAACTGCAAAAAACGCTTAAAAAACAACAAGTAACAATAATGATAATACATTTTGTATTAAATTTTAAGAATTGTCTTGAATTTAAATCGTTACTTGAAATCAACAAGTGTAAAAGTTATATTCTGTGCATAATTCAATATGATCAAACATATATGTAGAGAGACACGCTTAGCCTTTCTCGATGTCAAGCGTGACATCTTCGCGCTGTTTTATTTATACTTCCGTGCATAGCTGATTCGCGATTCCGGAACCGATGTAGCAATGCAGCTATAAGACTCATGTGCAACTATGTTTATATGAAAATATATCGCATATTGTATACGCGTGAGATGTGCGTCGTTACTAACACATTAACTTGCGCCGCACGACGTGAGTCAGTTGTACGAGTTTGCAAAGCAAAACTTTTTCTGATTCAAGTCAATTTTCTATTTCTATATTGCAGCAATAAAGCATCGGCGGTAAATGAAGAGGAATACAACACGCAGAACAAATCACGCCACTTTTCGCCGGAGACATATCGCGTACATACTTCCTTAAACAAGGAGGAATCGAGGTATCAAGGTATATATATATGTACATACATAATAATAATCGTAATTTCCCTTAAAAAAGATTGTTCTTTTGAAGCTTAATTTTTATATCTTAGTTAAATTTATTAAAATAAAAATTATATATTTATACTGTTAAAACATACATGTATTGAAGTATTATAGGTATTTCAATGTATGTGTAAGTACTTGGTTTTTAATTTCAATATCTAATATTTTTTCACAAAAATCAAACTCGTTGATTTTGCAATAAATAGTATTTAGCATTGTTCGGAAACGTTAATATATTTTTTTACTATACAGCTCACTGGAGAATCGGCGCGTTGTCTAAATATATGAAGTTTGCGTTTTATCGTGTCGTAAGATTAAGATCAAGCTTTAGCGTTAAAGTAAAGATGCCGAGTACGCGCGATGATATAATATTAAACAAATTATATTGTTGCTTTTGGTTTGTGCATATCTCCGTGGATGTGACAAAATGGAACGAGAGGTTCTTCACCTCGTGCGTGCATATATAGAGCTTAAACACGCCGGTAATCAATATTTCGCTAGTCAAGTCTAAGTATACGATCGAAACTTGTGCGTTGCTGTATCGTACGAAAAGCCAGATCAATAGCGCACATCCATGTTTCATATTGTAACAAAATATCAGATTAGAAAGTCTTTACGTTAATTTACGCGAACGCACACAATCTGCGACAAGAAATGTCTCTTGAGAAGTGTTCCTATTCTATTTTAAGAAATATATAGAAATGTGTTTTAAATTGTACGCGAAACAATCGCAGATGATGATTGTCTGAATTCTTAGAATTTCTGCGTTCGTTCTCAGTCAGCGAGCGCGCACGCGAATGTCCCGAAAGCGCGAGCAGTTCGTCGTCGGACGTTTCCAAAAACAGCATTCAACAGAATGCGGAGAATCGGGAGGCGGCTTTACAACGAGATTACAACGGCAATGACAACAGCGAATCGTCGACTCCGCAAAGCCGAGATGGTGACAACCCGGCGTTTGACGTTATCACGCAACAAACGACAAATCATACGAAGGACGACGTTGACTCGTTCTTTGTAAGTGTTTTTGACCATTAAAATATATTTGCAGAAATTCTCACAAATCAAATAGACAAACTTTTTTGTTTAATATCGCTTTTATCAATAGTTTGTTTTGAATTAAATAATTGTATTTATGTAATTTTACATAATTAAATAATTTTAGATACCACTGAATACCAATAAAATAGAATATCCAATCAAAACGGTGCCGACTGTGGACGAAGCGTCGAAGGAATGGAATAGCGAATATGATACGAAACCGACAAGTAGGATCGGATCAATTCTGCGACATTCGAATCATAACGAACTGATCACCGTGAATGAAAACAGCAACAGAAGCAGGGAGAGCAGTTCCGATATTCTTGTGCAACCGACGGACGACAAATCAAGCGCGAGAAGAAGATCCATCGTTACGGTGATTCCGGACAAACTCACCTACGAAGATCCGGATATATACGAGGAATCACTGCAAACGAGAGCTGCGAATCTTAAGAAATCAGAATTGTATCAGTCACCTAATCACAGTGCTCATCACTCGCCGAGCTGCAACTCGCCGTCCAAGCAAAATTCTCGCTACTTACGAAATTTGGTAAATAGATATACAGTTAGTAGGTAAATAAATATTTATAGAAGCTATACTATAAATACTTATAATACAAACACAGAATTGAACTGCGCGCGCGGTCGCTTTTATGTTCTCAATAATTTGTTTTAATTATTTTCTCTTCTTTCTTATTGCTGTATTTTTATTACCCTAATATTCATTTGTTTAAATATTAGACTAGAGATTCCAACGAAGAGAGAATAATAGCTTCCATCGTACCTGACGAAGATGCTTCCATTCGATCGTTAGACACCGTTGGCCGTTCACCTGTAGACATAACCGATGATTCGCCGGCGATTGTCATTGCGTCGAGACCCCATTCTCACGAGGCTGTCGAATACGTCGAGAACTCGAGAAGTGTCGAAAATTCGAATTCGCAAAATAAGATTTCTGTTCAGGAGGTAAGAGATAATAGAGGCTTTTAGTAACGAGTTATTCAGTTGAAATTTTAAACGCTGAAATGTAAATTGCTTTTAGTTTACGGAAGAGGAGTCCAGTGTTAACGATACTTTAGAAGACAGACTAAGCAAAGATAGCGCGAGCGAAACAAATGCAGAACCAGGAATATTGAAAATTGAGGTATAGCTTTTACAAAAATATTTTTTATTTATATGGAAACAATGTTAATACACACACACATTAAAAAAAAATATAATATATATATATATTAAAAGTTTGTTTGAATAAATGCAAAGATCGAACAAAATCTTATTGTTTGCTAAATCTTTTGTTTAGTCTGAGCCTGTGGAAGCTGTTGAATTGCGCAGAAGACTTCCTTCAAAGGTACCAGTACGTGGTGTTGCTAGACATCGAGCGGTTTCTAACAAAAGAACTACAGAGAAGCCCTCGGAAATATCTAAGCGGATGGTGCAACAGTGTTTGTCGCAGCTCGAAAATAAAGACTGGTAAATGCTAGTCCTATATCAATACTTTTTCTCGTTTGTAGTATTGATTTTCACTGTTTATCGTTGAAATAAGAATTCACGAATATATATATTTTTTTGGTTATTTTTTTAGGGAAATAACAATGAAAGGTTTGAAAACCTTGTCTCAGCTTTCGAAGCAACATCCAGAATATTTGGATGTCTGCGCTGCTGGAACGCTAGGAAGGCTTCTAGGACGACACGTAAAGAATCTTCGATCACAAGTGGCGCGTGCCGCGTGTAACGCGGCAAGTGATGTCTTCAGCTCTCAGATTCGGGGCATTGATCAAGTAAATATCACACACAGACATACATTTCACAATTATATTTCACGTATATAACATATTTGTGAGAAATAAAAGAAAACGTATAACAATAACCTCAGAAAAAAAAAAAAATAAAAATCAAAACATTCTGCCAAGTACAATAAATATTCAAAAAATATTACATAACATATACTTAAGAAAGATTTTTTTCTGTAAATCTACAATGTAGAAAAACCGGGAAAAACTAATAACATAAAAAATCGCAAACATATGTACACGCAATGTTTTAAATATCACAATGTATACTAAAATTTGAAAATTACATTTCACAAACAAACAGGAAATTACTTTAGAGACAAAAGTGACAGATGAGCAAGATCTCTAAGCATAAAAAAATACTCTAAATTCTTGATTTTTTATAATATCTAACATTTTGTTTTACTTTCTCTTTACAGGACTTGGACGACATAGCTGGACCTCTGCTTCACAGAACGGCCGACACGAATCGATTCTTACGAGCAGACAGCAACGCAGCGTTAGATCAAATGATGCAACATCTGCCGCCTTATAAAACCATCGGTATTATCGTACTTCGGGGAGCGAGGTAAAGGTCTAATTATCACACGCAATTGTACAAAAATATATTTCTCTACTGAGAGTATTTCATTACAGTCATCAAAACTCTGTCGTTCGCGGGGCGACTGCTCGGCTGTTATCGGACATTACCGATCGCATCGGACCCGATCATATTATGATTTTACCGCGTGACGTGAGAGATAAGTTACTGAACACGGGCGCGAAGTTGCTGATGGATGGAAATCTAGACGCGAGGTAAACAGACACTTGGTTTCTTTTTCTGTTTTGAAACTAAAATCATAATAAACCGTATTTTAATTCCAAACGTAACAATAAATTTCTGAATTTTCAGAAATCACGCGAAAAGAATGTTCCGACGGTTGACTCGCTGCGACGGATTTCGAAAAGCGTTGACAGACGCGGTGCCAGAAACGACGTTAAGACACATTGACAAAACTATGAAGACATTGTAATGAAATCGCTCTGTCGTGATAAAAAATCTGCGTAAATCTATATAATTTTGCCGTTTGTTATAGCTGTTTGAAACTACATTAAAAAGACTGCTTTATCTTGAGAATGATCTTGGAAAGTTTACGACGAAAAATTTTTCTACAACATCTTTTCGTTTCAGAAATTAAATGACGCAACATGTGATTTTAGTGATTTGTATCAAAGAAGGCAGGAGAAGACTCGAAAAACGCATCACGATCTTTTATCGACGATTTTACCATGCAAGGAAGTTTTGATACTTGTATAATTTTAAATATACATTATATATATGCATCTACATTAATTTTTATATACGGTTATATAGAAGATGCACTGTGTATGATGCAAGTGCATTTGAACTGTGCCTTCGCATCGATGATTGTAAATCTTGCAATAACAATTTTAGCTCAATTTACTTTATAGCGCTCGTAGATTGTTGACGCCATGTGCTTCGAAAACGAAGGAAACATTGTCTCACTGTTGTCTTTACCAACTCTATATTAACGAGTTGCAGGAAGAAAAAAAAGTATAAACAGATTAAAGAATCTTTTTTAAGGAAAGAATTCATTGCTGATGGCAATGAGTCTGTTTCGGAATCGATAATAGGCTTTTATATGCCGAAACTTCAAATTTGTCAATTCGATGATATCAGATCCATTGCAACTCTATTATTAATATTGAAATATTTAATATTGTACTTTTGCGTGTTAAAGATATATAATGTAAACAAATATCGATGTCTATACATTTTACAGAATAAAAATAATTGCAAACAATTTTGAAATTTATGAGAAGACTATCGCAATTGTTGAATAATTAACTGTACGTTGAAACTGTATATTGTATATTGAGAGATAAAACTCGTATATTTATACATAAATATAATACATATATATAATACATATATAATACATATATAATACAACAATTTATGCGCATACATATAATATTGTCATACAAAGGTAACTGTTTATTATTGAAGGCATATAACAATATGAAGATGAAATCGCAATTACTTTTAATTAAATACAGCATCAATTAAACTGTAAAAACATAACTTTTTAAAATTTTATTAAGTTTTTTTCCACTTGATTGTATTACGAAGATGTCGGCGATCACGATCGCATATTGAAAATTTTCTTCAGCGGATGTAGAACCAACGGCGGAAACGGTGGTTTAGTGCAGGAATTGTGTTTTATGAGGTAAGTTAAAAATAAAGCTGTAACATTTACAAGTACAAAATAGATATTTGAATTCAATTAAATTTAAATGTTAAAAAAAAACTTGTATAGTAGAGCAACTTTATTTCTATATCTCTAAATTTAGTTGGAACGATTTACGGAAATCGAAGCGTATTTAGCTAAGACTAGTCAAATCGATGACCAAAACATAAGTGTTTGGAAATACATTTGTGCGTCTGTTGAACAAGTCTTTACAACGTCACGACGAATTCGCTCAATGTTACAGACAGATTGCTCTTGAAGTAAAAAACTAGTGAAAATCGTTTTTGTCACTTTGCAATGTACAAAATACATATTTTATGCTTCACAGAACAACGCGGCTTTCTCTCTAGAAAAACGATCTCTCAAAGACAGGAGACAGGAAATCTTCGTGATTTCGGTCATGCTCTAAATACAGACATCGTCGCGCATATATAAAGTTCTTCGTCTTTTCAATTCGAAAATTCAGTTTATCAATAATCTTGATCTTCTATCATTATGAGATTATTGGTGAGTAACATCGTAATCGTCATTTGTGGAACTTTATTTTATTTTGTTGCTTCTCAAAATTTTTTTACAGTGTACTCTTCTAATACTCGGTTTGCTGACAATAATGTTTACAACAACTAATTGCGACAACTTATTCCATCACAAAACTATAAAAACAGGCAAGATTACAGACAAATAATATATTGTAGATACTTTTTTAAAGCACATTATAGTTTTTACTGTGAAAATATTGAATGAGATATTCTGTATACATATATATATATTCTGTACATATTTCTGTGTATATATATATATGAAAAAACATCTTTTCATTATTTCCATTGATACAATTAATATCTGCAGATGACGTTCCAAGAGTCAAAATAAAAGTATTTCGTGGTCCTCTTGAGGAGAAAGGAGACAAATCTTTCGCTACTTGGGGATATTGGATTCAACAACCTAGCAGATAATAATATTTGATCATCTGGACTTATTATTCCTTATTGTTAATCGTTATCGTTTTATTGTTAATTTCTAAACTACACACAATTAACGTAACAACAACAATAATAAATAACAATAAAACTTATTGTTTCTTTCTACTGATGACTTATTTACGGTTACATAGAAAACGCCAAAGTGTTTTTGTATGTCCCGACTTTATTTCTCGAAATAAGCTAATACCTCGGAAAAAAACAAAACGCAATTGAAACGGAATTACTCTGATTGACTACTTTTTTTACTAGCTGTTGCTACTTATAGGTGTGCTCCAATTATTTTGTATCGGTGTTGAAAATGTATAGTTTTTCACATGACATGACACATACTATATAAATTTTCAGTAATGGTAGTGAATTTCGGCACGCACTTACGCAGTCTATATCTCTTCTCCTTTACCCGTTCTATTGCGTTATTTCTCCGTCGATCCGCCGTCAAGATGTATCTTAAATCAGCTCCTTAATTTCCTATGCAGTATGTTAAGTGTATTAATTCGTCAACGGACAACGAATTTTTTATATCGTCAAATTGTTACTGTAAGTAAAGACATAATATGTAAAGAGATATGTTTCCAAGTAAGGTTATGTTTAAGTGACAAGGTTAGTATGTCACTTGCAACACTAGACGTGTAGTGTGTAGGTCTTAAAATTGCAATTTTCAGAATCATTAAAAAAAAACTACATTTGCTAGATACGTGTATGATATAACTACATAACAATTATATTTTTGCTCAGAAAGGAAGACACAAGGTAACTGCGTATGACGATTGGAAGAAAGTCAGAATGGCTGATGAACAACCACCTTCGAGAACTAATCCTGTCATTGTCAAATTGAACAGCCCGGAATTTCACTCTCTCTTCACACCGGAATTACTCACTCTTGCAAATTTGTTTAAAAAGTATAATTATGAGTTGAGAATTGCCGGTGGCGCTGTCCGTGATATTTTGATGGGTATACAGCCAAAGGATCTCGATTTTGCAACTGATGCTACACCGGAGCGAATTAAAGAGATGTTTACAAAGGAACAGATCAGAATGATAAATGAGAAGGGTGAAAAACATGGAACGATAACTGCTAGAATAAATGACAAAGAAAACTTTGAGATCACAACTTTAAGAATCGATATTGCAACAAATGGGCGACACGCGCAAGTACAATTCACTAAAGATTGGAAGTTGGACGCAAACAGAAGAGATCTGACCGTTAATTCCATGTTTCTTGATCTCGATGGCAATGTATATGATTATTTCTATGGTTACGACGATTTGCAAAACAAGAGGATAGTTTTTGTAGGGGATGCTACCACTAGAATTCAAGAAGATTACCTTCGAATTCTTAGGTACATTTTGTGATAGTTAAAAGCAAAAGAAAAATATATGTACACAACACACACACACACATCTATCTATACATATGTACACATATATATAGCAGTTATAATGAAGTTTATATATTATTCAATTATGATAGGTATTTTCGCTTTTACGGGAGAATCATGGAAAGTCCCGACAAACACGATGAGGCTACGATCGAGGCGATAAAAGAGAATATTGAAGGCCTGTCGCGAATATCTGGTGAAAGAATTTGGAGCGAATGGAGCAAGATTCTGACGGGCAATTTTGCCATGGAATTGACTGTGAAATTACTCGAGTGTGGCGCCAGCGAACATATCGGTCTACCCAAGGATCCCGATGTCGACAACTTTCGAATTGTTTTTCGCCGCGCATTGTCCAATCGAATAACTCTGAAACCTATATCTTTGATCGTATCGATGCTGAAGAACATGCGCCAAGTATTGAAATTGCACGAGAGATTGAAACTGTCCAATTCCGATAGAGATTTGGCGTTCTTTTTGATTCAATGCAGAGAATATGGACCATCATCTTCCGAAACATCACTGAAACCTTTTCAACTACTCATCTTTACTCAGCCGACACATAAATACGAAATTTTCCGAGAGTATACGAAAGAACTACTCAGGTATCGTGGCGCGATCGAGGTTTTGCGCGAGTTCGAACAATGGACAGTTCCACGTTTTCCCATCAACGGCAATATGTTGAAAGATCGTGGTACAGAGCACAAGTTAATCGGTCCTGTTATTACGGAATTAAAAAGAATATGGGTCGAAGAAGACTTTCAACTTACAGAGAATCAACTTTTGGATCGTTTACCAATAATATTAGATGAATTAAAAGAAAAACACCGAATAAAAGAAAAAAAGCAGAAGAAAGAGTGAAACAGCCTTGTCGTTATTTAACGGATATAACGGATTGACTCGTTGTATCAACGAGTTTCCTACAGTCAAACATAAATTCTTTTATGTCCATATTTATAAGTATTTATGTATTACTAAGAATTGTGTGCGACGAAAAATACAATATTTTCTAGGAAATTCCAATAAAAAAACATTTCTTTTGTGTTATGTCTTTAATATACATAAAGAATTATATATATATATATATATATATATATATATATATATATATAGAAATAAAAGTCTGTATATATAGAAAAATGCAAACATGTAAATATTCAATTATATATTCGATTCTAAAGGGACAGAGGCAGTGAATATTCCTTTATAGATCTGCGGTTTTAGGCACTCAAAAATTTATTAAGGAATAAAATCCTGCATTTTGTGAATACAAATTCTACGAGATGTGCTATACAACGTTGTAGCGTGTGTGCACGAAATCAAATTTGCAAAGCTACTATATAACATTAAAGGATACAATAAGTATTCAATTTTGTACTCGTGTATCGAGTCGTTAATAAGTATACGTACGATGAATCAATATATCGCTGAAAACTTTGTATGTCGGAAAATCACATCAATAAAAATAAAAATTATGTGAAAAAAAACGTAGTACATAGTATGCCCGAGTTTTTACAAAAGTTCTTTTTGTTACGCAATTTTCTTTACAACATCTACTGGCTGTAAAGAAACAGCTGAACGCATGATTCTGTAATACACGCGTAGGTATATTGTGAAAAATGAAAACGAAATAAAATGAAATTATGTTCAAAACAAAAGTGAGATCGCGAACATAATTTATATGTTTTTGACTGTTATATAACATCCTTTTTGTTTGTTGACTTGCATAAAAATAATCACTTATGTGTATATATATTTTGGCTATTTTTTAAATTACAGTTTAGATCGTTCCTAAATACTCAAATCTTTACAGATGCATACGCATTGCTACTGCATTATTATGCAATGATATAAATGTACACACACACATATATATATATATATATATATACAAGTACAATAATAACAGCTATTTATCAAGACTCACATCATAATACACATCATAATATTCTTTACATATTTCTGACAGACACTTACTCGCGATATAGCCCTAAACTCTGCCGAGTGTTATTACTCTGGCGCTTTCTGCCTTCACAGACAAAATTGAAAGCATACACAAGATTCTTCTCAGACTACGTTTGCTTTGTTATCTTAACCCTTCTCAATAGACGACGACTACACAAGTTGCAATTTAGAGAAACGCGAAACATTCTTCTCTCTGGTGTTATTAGCTATTTGTAGAAGGGTTAAGAATGTGAAAGAATAAGAGATCAATTTCGAGAAGAGTATATATCTACAAACCCCTTTGAATATGCAAAAACATATAACAGAATATTACAATTGCGTGTGAAAAAATTTTTTCTTTGCAAGTGAGCTTGCATATCCAAAAGGATGTTTTCTCGAGCTACTAAGAAATACATAATAATGATTTATTGCATCTCACTTGATATTTTTTACACAAACAATTTCTCCAAATATATGGAATATCTTATCATAGAAGTATTTCTTCTAGAGAATTATGCAAACTGGACTTATCAAAATGCGAATATAAATTTTGTAAGGAAAAGTTTTTACACGAACGAAAATCAAGAAATCTCATCGATTGTACACACTGTGTGCGTCTAGAATGTATAATTCTCTCGGATTAATCTCTGATCTACCGAGTAGTTATTGGATGAGTTTCTAACAACGTTCACAGTTGTTTGATATATCACTTACAAAAGAATTCGAATAACAAACTAAGGTGACGAATATAATACGAAATACTTGAAACTCATATATTAAAAATCGCGTGTGTGTGTATAGCACGTAAAATACTTTTGCCAAATGAGTATTATTTAAATATGTTGATCTAGAATTACGGGATTGTTCCGTTGTGTGACGTTTTATATACGAAATTATTAAATTATAAAAATAATTATATATTTATTACTAACCCTTCGCAAACAGACATGAGTATCCCAAATCCACTACAAAATTTCAAACCGATGTCTCTACCAAAACTTGTTTTTTTTTTTTTTTTTTTTTAA
>QVNW01000578.1:0-22500 GCA_014825475.1 Pseudomyrmex flavicornis
CTCTCTCTCTCTCTCTCTCTCTCGTAATGTTAATCAAAAAATCTACCGAGTGCAAACAATAGAATAACCAAAGTAGCTACAGTACCCCACTAATAATTGCACTTAATGAGTTTTCCTAGTTAACATTTCTGCTCATAGTTACTTTTTACTCGACATTATAACAGAATTAATTTGAATTTTTTTTACGCTTACATTATCTTAGAGCTCTTTAGTTGGCTCTTAGAAAAAATTGACAGCTCTTTAAAATGCTAATCATTGAGTGTTTTATCTTTATAAAGAGAGGGACGAATGTCGAGGAAATATATACATAAGAAGTCCGGCTTGTATCTGAGCGCGAACAAAAACGTTCGAAACAAAAGAGAGAGAGAAAGACAGACCGGCTCGCAAAATCGCAAATCGCTAAACGGGATAAGACGATCGGAAAACACGACGCGACTAGTCCGGTCGTAATAGCGAATTACCGTGTATTTTTCCGAGCACACACGGTCCTTCGGAGAAACCTGCGTGCGGAAAAGTAGCGGCGCACGTCGCGCGCGTAATACCTACCACAGGTGCGATATAACGAGTCCGTCCGGCAGATCGGCGCTATTCGGCTTGTGTAAAAATCTTCGAAGAAACACATCTCACGGCAATGGAAAGGAGATAGATATATATATATATATATAACGCCTCGTGGGATAACAGCCTTTCGTGGAGAAAAGCGCGATGCAATTTTGTCGGGCGCGCGTTCCGTTACGCGTTGTTCGGGGTATGAGATTCCGTGTACGCGGTGCGATTCACGCTCTCGAAAAAATCGCGATCACCGTGCGGTTATATGCGCGCCAACAAAGGAGCGAAGATCGGTCGTGACGATTAAAATCGGAAAAACGGTTCTTGTGCGCGCTGCACGAAACGGGACGTCGGAGGATGTTGCACATCCATATGTGAGTTAGGTTTTCTCTAATCGTGGCCACGGGGCTGTCGGTTGCTTCGGTAATTTATTCGGTTATCCGCGCTTTGTAATTACGTCTTTATCTCTGATCTACGCGCGCACGTAGTTTTCGCAGCAAGCTGGCTGATGAAGTAATACGCGCGATATTAAAAGTATATTAGCCGCGAGATCGCGATGCACGATCGCGATTTGTAATCGCTACGCGCGTGCTCGAATCTACCGTACTGATCTGTCGGGAAGACACGATACGCGCGACCTTATTTTTTTTTTTGTTTTTGTTTTCTGTTTGCGATTACGAAAAGCAAGCGGATCATCATCCTGCAATTCTGGCTGCAGGAAAAGGAAGTTATCGCATGTCGAAACATAATCCGTCGAGAACGCGCGTTGCTCTTTTTTTTTTTTTTTTTTTTTCTCTTACAATTCTTTTGTGAAAATCCATTAAAGTGATATTTTCGTGAAGAGAGAAGAGAAACGTTAAAAGCGCTAGTACTTCTCACGAAGAACATTGCGGCACATTATCTATCCCTCATCTGGGCGTAATTTGCATTTACGTGTGCAGTCGCACCTGCTGAAATAACGGCTTCTCCAACTATAACATCTTCACTTGAATGTAATGTACACTTGAACGTAATAGTAATTTTTATTTGTATGTGTAAGTACGTACTCTGTCAGACATTAACAAATTATTATAACTGGGTCTGTGAAGTGTACTCAACATTGGGCTTACTAATACTTATAAGAAAGTTCTTCAAAGTTTTTTGTTTTGATCAAAATAGCAAAGATGACGTATGAACGTTTAAATAAAAGTGAAAGTGAAGTACGTGTGTCGCTTGATTAGCATACCGGCGACACTTTTCTGTAGACCGAGTCAAGTCGCACAAATAATTAAAAAGTATTTAGCGCGAATAATTAAAAGAAAACACCGAGCACAATTTACTATGCTCAAGAATGCGTAAAATTGCAAGTAATTAACGAACAAAATTGTAGCCGTAAAGTGCAGAATAAAGTGAATCCTCGTATTTATCGCAGAAAAATATGAAAGTATTTTTTTTTTATATATAAGAATTTTCTTAAATTAATTAACGTTAGTGTAATCGCAAAATATCGTTAATTGCAAGACATTTCTCTCTCTCTCTTAAGATCCTAAAGCGATCTTTAAAGATTTCGTGTGTGTAGCCTCGTAAAAAATTATATCTGCGCTTTTTTCGACTTAATAAGTTATTATTGAAGCATCGCGAAAACGCGCTCCTCGCAACATACACGAAGCGCATAAGGTCGGAAAATGGGGCAGCCGGCTGCCTCGAGGGCGAACAGCGAGGTGCACTTTACTTTCTCGTCTTGAGCGGGACTTTCGTAAAAAATCCTGTCCCACAAGCTCACGTAAGAGCCTGGTTGGCCGTCTGTCGACCGGCCGGTCGAAAAACAGAAAGTAAACTAGCGTACATATCCAGGCAAACATACATAGAACGCGGGTCACCACGCTTGTATGCGATTCGCAGGTGCAACACGAAAACGGGCGTGGCTTACGAAGTCGGTCTTAGATCCGATCGGACAGACTTTACGACGAGAAATTCGCCTTTCCCGTGAAATTTGAGAGGCAAAATTTTTATATTAAAGAAAGAGATAGAACCGTCGCCGCCGCTGCCTTTTCTGTCTTTTCATTTGTTGTTGTTTTGTTTTCGAATGAAATATTACGACGTTCGATCGTTCAATATTACTTCGCAAAAGACAGAAACAAATCGAATCAGAGATATCGCAACGGATCGAATCGCTGCTCAACCTTGACACTCCGTATCTAATTGATACGCGGAGCGTTAAAGAGTCCTGGGAAAGCAATTCGAGATCTCTACTTCGTAACAAGAAAAGTCGCGGATACTCGAGATTCCTTTCGTAGATTTTTTCGTCGGCTATAATTCGCAATGTTTGCCGGCCTATTGTGGCCGCGGCGCGTTTAACTTGACTGAATGAAGAAGAAAAGCATGAAATAGGCATTGCGGGCGCGTACACACCTTTGAAAGAACACTTTGAGATCTCGCTCTTGATAAGCCGCGCGCTAATTCATAAGGCAACGCGTTTTGAAGGCGCGATCCGAAAGAAAGATGAGAAACGCGTTGCATGATCGCGGCGGAAAAAAAAACGGCTCTCGCGAAAAGAGAAGGAAGAGGATGTGTGGAGAAGAGAGCAGAAGAAAAAGACGAAGAGAAAGAGACAGGTGAAAGAGCACTCGCGCGCAGTTAGTTGCTCATCTCTCGAGGTCATCTCGATACACGCGGTGGTCACGGGGGGGAAAGTAAACTCCTCTTCGCTAATTAACCAGCTGTAGCGCTACTAATAATAGCGACTACTGGTCACACGCGCGATCGATTCTTCTCACTTCTTCCGTAACTTGTTTGTGAAATAACATTTGCGAACTGTATAAAATATACACATTGTTCAATTTATAGCATAAAAAAATGTGATAACAATTTTTTTAATACACGATGAGAAAGAGAGAGAGAGAGAGAGAGATACTTTATTAATTTTTACAGTGTTCCTAAAATAAACAAATACACGCGTCATACGAAGTTCGAAGGAATGAGCGTGCAAAAACATTTTTTATCTAAAAATGTCTCCTTCTTCAAATTACATGTCTTTTGTACATTGAATGGCATTAATGGACCATGTCTTCGGCGTTGCGAGAAGTCGTTTTAAAAAAACAAAAAAAAAACTTGGCCTGGGCGGTTCGGTGTCGACAATTACCTTTCCGGATGAAAACGCGTCTGTCACGCTCAAGTAAGCGTACCTTTCCGGCTCGAATATCGATACGCCGAGGCAGGTCGATGACTCTCGCGAGGAGAAAGAGAGAGAGAGAGAGAGAGAGAGAAGAAGTGTCTGAGAAATTATCTATGCCTTCTCCGTACGACACCGTCTTTCCCAAACGCCCATGCTTCTCTACCTCTAATATCATCGGTCCCACAATACCAATTGTGCAAAACGCAATAGTCGTAATACCAGTCATAACTGCGGTAACAGTTTTCATTCCGCCCGTTACCGCGGGAATTGCCGGAGCCGCTTCGCGGAGAAAGAAAGGTGGATGCGAGAGAGTCTCCGGGGGCTTTATGTCCTCGGCTAGCCAGATGTTCCGCCTCGGGAACATCGTGGCTTCGCGCGGACTTACCCCTTCATTGATCTCGTGTGGTAATGCGCATTGCGTAATCCCTTCTCCGTTCAATAGTGAGATATTGTGCAAAAAAGATAACAATCAAATATACAATTAAAACTTCCACAACCGAGTGAAATAATAACGCTTCGTTCGTTAGCAACACGAGCGCGTGTACATATGTGTGTAGTTGTTTTTGTCACCAGGTAGCTTTGTGATGCTAAATGCGGCGTGTTGTTTTTCACGCGTCGCAGAGCAAACCATAGCTTCGAGAAGAATAGCTGGCGAGTGAAAAAAATAATGACAGTCACGAGTACGTGGACCGCGTGACCGTAGTTGCGCTTACACGCGGTCTCCAGTTAAGTACGTTTTTTTGTTTTCAGAAAAAACACATGTCGCGTATCGCACGATGTCAAATGGAAATTATCGTCTCTCACCAGTATAATTAACGGTCATAAATATCTTATTTAAATCATGTATCAAATCGAACGCGTCGCAGTATATTACGCAATCAGATGTTATCGAACATCAGATGATTTTTACGTGCAATAAACAGTTTTAACAATATCGTGAGAATTACGCTGATTTCCTTGTGCTGATCTTTTCTTGTATCGATATATAGGCAATACATGAAGAATACACATCCAAGGTTTCTCATAAAATTACCCAATACTTTCTCTGTTAATAGAAACGAAATTCTTTCTGAACAACAAGAAAACATTCCTAAACATTTTTTCCATCATATGTTTTAGCAAAAATTGAATATTGCATCAAATGAAACATCGTGTGTTCTAAAACACACTAATTGCTTTTTTTGAACAATCAGAATATGTTTGATATGTAAATGTAAATATTTTATTAAATATATTGAGGATTGCTTGATAAAATGAATAAATCGGTTTTAAATAAAATTATCTGGTTCAGTTTTCTATCACGAAAATCAAAATCTCATCTAAATTTTTGTGCGCTCACCCACCAACACTTATAAACAATTAAAATTGCAGATATCCGCGACTCCGCTCCGATTACAGACTTTCTACACTGTACGACTCTGCATAATTAACACACATATATACGCGCAGCATATATTTGTTTGTTTATTACGCTGTATAGATATTGCGGAGAAGTAGTTGCGTGCGCGCGAGGCGCTATCACACGCGATCTTGTAACCAAGCTGACCGTGTGTGTGCAGGCGCATCCCGGGGTCACGGTGGATGCACCGCGGATGCATCATCCTTGTGACTCCACCAGTGCGTCTCCGCGTTGCACAACCAATATGCACCGGCGTGTGTGCGGACTTGACGCGTTATTACGACGCCGCTACGGCGTCTTGAATACGTGCCTCAAGTGCCTCACGATGATACACAATTATCATCTTCTTGTATATGTAAGTACAATAAAAAGAAAAAGTATTCGTATATCAGGTAAAATTATGGAAATTTTACAAGTTTAAAAAAATTTGGTTTTGGTAAACTATATCTGAGACTTTATGTAAGTACGAAGTTAAAAAGTGCTATACTGCAATCTGAAAGATAATTGTTATGCAGACGAAATCTTAATGCGAAATGATGCAAAATATGTTGTGTAATATCGGGAGTATAATTAAAGTTGTTCGACTGTGACACGAACAAACGTTTGCAGCTGGAAGAGAAATAAATCAGTATGATAGAGTCCAGTTCTTTTGCGCGAAAATTACATCAAGGAAAAGAAAGTGCCACGCTCGATGGCGTGCGGCAAAATTTTCAGCTCGCAAAAAACCTGTCGCGGCGATAGTAGACAGAGATAATAAAAAATGATAGAAAAATAAAAAATGATTAAAAATAAAAATGATAGATTTTATATATATATATGTGACAAAATATTTTTGTGTGATACGCAGAAAAGATTATATTTTACTAAAAATAGCATGAAACGGAGATTTGACTTGAAATATTAGGGGTATAACTTAATATGCTAAGTAATAACAGTCTAAAGTTTATGACCACTTGATTGCAAAATAAAGACTACTGCGGAAGATAAAATGATACATAGTCGCGCGTTATTTTACCCGCAAAAAAAAAAACAGGAACGCCATTTATTACGAGCAAAAATTCCTTTTTACTGTCGTGTTATAAAACAATGCAAGAGTCTCGCGTAAAACTCGAATAAAATCTCGCTTTATGGATATCCATAAAGCGAAAAAACTGCGCTCGGTAATTAAAAGAGTGTTTTCTTCGATATATTGAGGAAACCGTGCGCCGCCGCATAAATTCGCGAATAGATCATAGAGTCACGATCAAAGACAAGAAAAAAATTTGCGGGGGAAAAACGTCTGGAAAGTTCTTCGATGTGGACCAAATAACTAACTAAACCAGTTGTTGTCCGCGCAAGAACCGGGAACGGCCGAGGGAACGTGGAAAGTTACGCGCGCGCGACTGTGAGAAATCTCGTCGAATGGTCGAATAGTTACATAAACTATTACCGGCCGCGACATAGCAGAATCACTAAGAAGTCCTACATTACAAAATATCTAACAAGCAACCCGGTAGTCGCGTTGGTTTAAAAACCAAAAAAGCGCAGGATAATTCAGTGAACCAGCAACTTCTCTTCTTCTAAAGCGCAATGTCACTCGTTCGTATTTTCACCGCGCCGCGCAGTGTCGGATGAAGCAAGTCTGTTACAAGATTATGCGCACAACTGTCTATATTTTGCGGATATAATTTATCTATCAAGAAGATCGTACGTAATCTGAGAAATAAGTTCGAGAGAGGAAGAGAGATTATTCAATTCGTTTTCTCACCCGCGCTAAATTTACGGTGAAAACATATGGTTTTTTTTTTTTTTTTAGATTTCTAACGCGTCTAAAATCAAACGCGACATTAAAATCTCATAAGACGTGTACAAACCACGTGTATATTCCGCCGCTATATTCACACACTTTGGGTGCAAAGTTCAAACGCGTTTCTTACGATCTTGGATAGCCGATTAAATCTCACATCTTGATGCGACGTTGTTCGGCGTTGAAAAGAAATACGTGCTTGATAAAATTGAACGTAAATTACAACGCGACTTTAAATGTTTTCGCATCTGTTTAAAATGTATTTTTAGGCAACGTCGACGACGCTCGTGTATGATGCGTGCGGTGCTCCCATACGTAATTACGGCACCCGTGCAGGCGTGTGTGTGTGTGTGTGTGTGGATACTATGATTTATGCGCGTACGATCGTAAAGTTTGTTTTTCTTACCCTGGCGAATATTCGATTCGCGTATATTGCTCTCCTCGGCGAGCAAGTCGACTTTTGCCACACGAGCGTACGGGATTACTCGCGCGGAATTGCGCAAATTTATCCTCATTCGTAACACTTGTTGATGCGGTGAAAAGTAATGTTACAAGCGCGAAATAATGACACTTATAAATCCCACTCGCATTACTTATAGAAAGCCGCCGCCGTAAATCAGTCCCCGAAGTGAATATAATGGGCCGCACGAGTTTCTATTTATCGGGAATGCGTCATCTCTTCTCACGTGACGGCAATTGACCGTTCGATATGCATAACGAGTTTTGCAATTACAAGCATATTTATGATTACGCATTTTAAAACACTGTGTTTTTTTTTGTTTTTTTTTTTAGATGCGAATTCGCAACTGACATCAACCGGCACTTTGTCACCGACTGAACACTCGACCGACACTCGAGAAGGACAGACCCGGAGGAAAAGGCATAATAGCGTGTCTTTCGTCGCGACTTAAGACGACGCGAATACGAAGTATTCGATGTCATAATCGACGGCGACTGGTTTTGAGGTAAAACCGGGCGAGGCATTGTCCAAGAAAACTCGAGGCACGTACTTGACGAGTACGCCCTTACGTCACGACTGTCTGTCCTTCGTGAAACGTTTTGCGTTTCAGGGTTTCTGGTTTTATGCCGCGCCAAGTTTCCCCTTTTGCGGCTTCTTCACTTTCGTTGCGTAGCATTGCTCATATCGAGTTCAATTGCACGCAAATGGAATATAAATCGCGCGACAAATTTTTAAAAATCGCAATTTAAAAAACACACAAATGTCACATGTACAGTTTTTAGCATTTTCGCTCGAGTTGCGAAATTCTTTTTATGCGCGACCGACGTGACGACGCGCTCGGCACGTCGGCAAAAACTTTCTAATAACCCTGACATTTCGTATACAGTTAAAAATCGAAATTTAATGGAAAATTCTTTCTTGTTTGAATAAATGTTAACGGTCTTGTTTCTTGTTTAATAGAAATAAACAAGAAGCAAATATATCTCGAACTCTACCGTAAATTTAGTTTCTCGCAAAGCAGAAACTAAATAGAAATCTAAACCGCAAGCCGAGCTGAAAGTTTTTCGACGGTGACTGTCGCTCTATCCAGGTAAACGCGTTATTCCCGATCGTAAAATGCGCGACGTCAATTCGTTACCGTTTTAGCAATTCGATTTCGATAGTAAAAATCGAGGCAATCATAACGCTGTAACTACCTGTTGACGAATGATAGAGACAATTAACGGCCAATAAAATGGCACACATATAGCGTTGTTTGCGAGTTATATCAAACGCGCATAGTAATGTTGCACGTCGAGCTGCTCCCAGGCGTGTTTCACGAATCGCTTCAATAACAAAAGATTTTAAAACAATTAATTGTGATCATTTATTTAATGCAGCGAGCGCGATCTGAATAATTATAACAATCTCATCGTACGCGTATATAAAATTAAATTTTTTTTTATCTTCGTGACACATCGCACATCCGTGTTGTATCCAGCATTGTTAGAACGACGCGGCGCGCGGAAGGAACGCGCAGTGTGCAGAACGAAATGGAAAACGCAGAGGCAGAAAGAGAGTGAAGGCATGAAAAAATCGGCGTGTGATCTAGAAGATAGACACAGCCACGTCACGTTCATTCATCCCCGCGTTATGCAAGCGACTCTCGGGTAGTAAACCCGGTAATTAATTCACTCGAGTGCACTTTCCCTATTTTGACACGCCAGCTTACGTCCTTTCCCCGTTGTTGTAAACGTTCGTAAAACGATCAATTTGTTTTTTTTTTCTTTTTTTTTTTGCGAACACCGAGAACTCTAATGCGCCATGATATTGGCTTTCTCTCTAAATACACTCGCCACACAAGCGTTTTGTGTTCCACAAATTGCATGTCGTCGTTATATAAAAGGCGCCTCTTGCGCCGCGCAAAACGTTTCGAAAAAGCTAAGTTCCAACGGCCTTTCTAACGTTCGAGGAAATGCAGGAAGGAGACATTTGTGGAGATTTTGTTTTGCTCCAGACGGCAATTATAGATTACGTAGAGAGTAAACGTAAATAATAATCATAAGTGATCTCTCGTCCGGGCACCTGTCACACACTGTATTCGATAAATCCCGCATTGCATAGTTGTATAAAGAGAGAGTTCTCTTCTGTAAAGTACTCGAACGAAAATTGATCATTTTTCTTCCGCTCGAAGAAATAAAAAGAAACGGACATTTTTCCAGATCAAAGTTCTTCGCGCGAGCAGCAATTAGACCACGCGGAGAAATGCAATACCAGAAGAGCTCTCCTTGAGAGGATCTCCCACCTGCCACACTGTGACTGTATCTAATAACCGAGCGCGCGGATGAGGTTTCATCAGGTTCGACGCTTCTAACCGCCTCTCGGTTGTGTCCCGTTATGTAAAACCCCGCGCGCGTGTAAGAGCGTCTTTTGATACGCTCTCTCGCGCAACTTCGTAAATCAGATATCGAATGACGTTCGGTGCAACGAATGAATCTCGATTCTGTGTACCTTGCCGGCTGTGGTCGAGTCGGACGACGTCGGGCTCAGGCCCTGCTGCAAGTGATACATCTTGGGGGTGAGCATAGCTGGTGGTGCACCGAGGCTACCCGGGGCGACAGCTACGCTCGTCATGGTCATTTCCCGCGACTATCGCAGACCTCAGTGTCTTCGCAGCACCAGCAGTCCGCGCCTTTCTGTTTTTCGCGCAACCTCGCATCCTCAGGTTGTGGCAAATCTGTAATCGATAACGCAAATTTCTTTAGATATCCTTCAAATTTATTAGAAATAAATACAATGCGTGTGTGAAGAAATAAAGCAAAATAAAAAAAAAAAAATAATGTTATCAAATATTATATAATTTTAATAGATTTCAAGAGCCCGATTTTTTATCTTTAAATAAGAAAACAAATCTCTATTGCACACACTTCTTTTTATATTTTTGTTCCATGAAGAAAACTCGGTCTATGTTTAGGTACGATATGCCGACGCTAATTGCATTAATATCCGTGCGGCGAGATCCACATCTCGCCGGCGAAATGATGGGTTCGCATTCGACAGTAGCTAAACGGCGTTCCCTTGCATAATCATCGCGATAAGTTACGACACCTGACAATAGCATCGTGCAATTTCACTTCTCTCGCCGGGAGATCACGATTGCGCAATTTTCGTCGCGCCAGACGACGAGACATTCGGCCTCCCAATCCCGAATCGTAAAAGAAACCTGTCTGAAAAAACTGTCAATCCGTACGTTCTGTTCGTGAAAGATAACGATATTAAAAATTCAATAAGTTTTGCAAGTAAAAGAAGACACACACAGAATGGAAAAAAGAAACGGTTCGCACACACGAGAGATGGATGCGCAGATGTTGGATAAAGAAAACTTAGTAACTAGATGCGTAAGAACTGCTGTGAAACATCTGTCAGCCGATCTGCGGCTAACAGTCAATGCAAACGAGCCCCACAAATTAATTCCGCAACGTACGCGAGGGAACGCGATAATGTACGAGCGACTCTCGACGAGCTATAGCTTAATTAAACAGAGCGAGAGAGTATTTAATAAATGGAGCACGTAACTGTTCAAAAATAAGAGGCAAACGAGCGTCTAATGATGAATCGCCGTCGTTCGTGTGTTGTAACCGTGCACCGTATATTTAGCGGTATCCGCGGCGCGCCGTTTGCGGATAATAAAATTCTGGAAAAATTGTAGATTCGTAGAAGAGAGAGAGAGAGGCGTCTTTATGTATACAATTTGTGCGCTTTGTAATTTATGGATCTCGTTGTTTTCTTTAAGTGCGGCCCTGCTCGCGCGACTGCATTCGTACGCACGGAGAGCGCGCAAATAAAGACGTCTGCAGCGCAGCCACCGACCGAGTCGACGCGTTACGACCGTGGAATGCATGCTCGAGATTCTTTTCTCGTCGATGCGCCTCCGCTCGTGATGTATGAGTAAACACACACGCCGAGTAATGCAATTGAGACGATCGTAAAATCGATTCGCTGGGAACTATTAGGTGAGTGCAAAAGTTTTGATGGATTTTGTGATTGAGAAATATGGATAGAGATTAATTTCGTGAAAAACCACTTTTATTATTCATTCCACCAAATAATTTCTATTTTTTTTCTATTATCTTTCGCTGTTGTATTTGAATAGAATAAATAAATCGTTTTTGAATGAAATTGTTCGGTGTTCATTTTTCTATCGCGGGATCCGTCAGAGCTTTTGCACTTACTCAATATTTTTGCGTGAGATCACATGAAAAAATTCTAAAGTATCTATTAACGCTCGTCCGAAGAAGAATAAGACAAATCGTACCTCCGAGATAGCGATCTCGGCATTGATCTCTCGGTGTTTAATGATGTCTTTCTTACGAACAAACTCTGGCGAAGAACATCGCGAAGGTGAACAACTTCATTGTATCATCATCGATGCGATTGATAGCTCTTTGTAATTTACTCTGTTGTTCTCAAGACATAATATTAAAACTGCACTGGGAAAAAAAGTTTTGCTATTATATAGTCAGCAAGAAAAGATGCTAAGTTTACTGAATTTTTTTGTTTCACTAAAAAAGTGTCTTTTTGACAGCAAATTGTTCTTACTTGCTATATAGCAATTAATCTTCTTTTTTCTTCCAATAAAAATGTTGTCCCGTGTGGCTTATATTTATATAAAACATCTCTCTTTTTCTGATTCCCAATGATTCGAGTGAGCGTACAATACTCACGGCACACGTGGCACACGGGCGTTTGCTTTATTCGCAAGCTGCGCAAATCGCATTTCATGAATTGCAAAACTAGAAACGAACAAAGAGGAGCAACGCCGACTCCATAACAGGGAGTGCTCGACTCGCCGAAAGACAATGATCAGCCATTCGCTTTCGTAATAACACGGTAGGTACATGTCTGCGAGTATCTAACGCCGAGAGAAGAGAAACGGAGTGAAACAACCTGAGAGTATCGACATTGCAAAACGATCCAAATAAAAATGGACTATCATCTCTGGACTATCTTCAAAATCGCTAGCCGTGTTTTCGTCTTGTCGCGTTGCCCTCTTTTTCGTCTGCGAAAAACAAATCACAGTCCATGTAACCTATAATTACACACGTGGCAAAAAATTGAACCGAATTGTGCTGCGCCCGCGATAGTTGGAATGACAGGTTAGAGAAACACTGATTGCAGAAACAAAATAAAAAAAGTAGAAATATGAAATACAATAGAAAATTAAGAACACTGTATCTAGTTTTTTCTATTAATAATAAAGTTTTTAACAGATCGAAATAAAATTCTTCCGCTCACGAGAAAAAACAAAAATAATTTAAAAATAAAATCACAAAGAAGAAAAAAATTTTTTCTGTATATTACCATTTATATCTGAGGTTCATATTGGTCTTTTCTCTCTTTTAGTTTTATTTAAAAAATTCTGGAACTTTTTTATATCTTCGCAAAAATAATTTAAACACGAAACGGCATATCTAACTTATTACTTTCAAGATCTTGCTTTTAAGATAAGCAAATAAAACGATTTATATGTAAGAAATTTTAAAGAGAAAATTATAGAGAAAGTTGCAAAAAGCACTGAATTGTCATTTGAATTGTCATTAGACTTTCGCTACGAACAAATAGATTCCAAAGTTTTCGAAAGTTCGTCATTATCGAGAAAATGTAGAAGTAACAGCGGAACATTCTGTACACACATATTTGGAAGAATAATAATAGAATATATATATTGTGATCGTGCGTGGCAAGCAACTAAGGCAACAGGATAGCAATGATGATGATGATGATGATGATGTAATTCACCGTAAAACCGAAACACCGCGCATTTCCTCGGTCTTGTAACCTCTTACGAGCCGGAGCACGTGTATTCGCACGGTGTGCACAGCTCGTTGTACATCGCCGATAAATCGCCGCGGTGGAAAGTAACAGCCGAGGAAATCGCGCATAACGGACAATTATGTCGTTACCGTACGGCAATCAACGGTGCGCGGATTTGGTCAAAACGCCCGAGACAAATCGGCAAAATTTTACGACGCGTTTACATAACGAGATATTCTTTACCGTCGAATTTTTAAATGGCAATCGAATTTTAGACGCTCATGATCGCTCAGCGTCAATTGAGGCAGAATTGCCAGAAACACGAGGAAAAAATCGTATCGAGAAACGAAATAATTGACATATAATCTATCATCGCTTCAACGTAAAACATTGCAATAACATTCATCTCGACAATAGTACTGAAGAAGAAATACGAAGTCTGCTGATGTCCTAGAAGTATAAATTGTTATTTACGTAACGTCATGAGAGATTGTCTTCCGTCGTCGCGACTACAAAAATTCGCACGGTCGACGATTTTCTTATTGCTAGATAATGCTTCGATCATTCGTGTCACATGAGCATCGTCCAGCCTTGGACGTTAATTACGTCCTCCAAACGACTGATCGCTAACGTGTGTTTGTGTATGTGTGCACGCGGCGAAATTAAAAATATCAACCTTTCACCCGATGATGATGTCTCTTACACGTAATAATAACTCGCTATAACAAAAAAATATTGAGAGGCTCGATCGTTTATCATTTGTGTCGAAATTATAATGCGCGGTTGAGTAATATGTAGATTAGTAACACGCGCGCATCTTTCACTCTTCATTTTTTTTTTTTTTTTGCCATCTCGAAAACGCTGATATAACATCGAAAAGAGAACAAGTTGTCAGATGTCACATGATTTTGTTCTTTTGAATCAGTTTTGAGAGACAAAAAAAGTTAAAAAAAAGTTTTTAATTTTCTTCAAAGACGGCACACATGAAGATTCGTAACATCGCGCGACTCATCTTCCGGAAGAAATGCGTGAGACGCGTTAATGTAGGTTAACACACCTCTCGAAGGACGACGTGAGCACATACTACTCCGAGTACTGTTAACCCGCGCCAACTGACTCTCATCGTAATGCAGCGTCGCGGCGTTCAATGATTTTTACTTGAGCTATGTCGCGTCGTGCATTCTTACGCGCTCAGTGTTGGATGTCTGTGTGTAAGTAGTTGACATACATGCGACTACCGTACGCGGCTATCACACGCGTAAACCGAACTGCCGCGTTGTGTTTCCGCAGTGACAACATTCAGGTAGCCCACACTTTAATTCGACGATACTTCAATTCGGCATTAAAAAATTATAACGCAAGTTATAATTTTTACCATAACGAAGTTATGGGTTTTCCTCTGTATCAAACATGAAAATAAATTTGTTAAAATCAATTTTTTTTTTTATTATATTGTCGATTTTATACTCTCTCTCTTTCTTTCTCTCTTTTTATAAACACACAAGGTAACGGATGTGAAAGCCAGGACGAATTAATTTTCTCATAAATTACAACGATCCATAGCCATCGGTGATGGTTCAACCGACCATAAATCAGAGTTTTTCCCCACTTGCAAAACTTGTTGTTGTCTATTCAACCGATCGATTACCGATTATCACACGTTAAATCCGAGCATTAACTGCACACGGATTATTGAAAGGCCAGATGTTGTTCTCGTTATTCGAAACTTTGTTTTCACAAATGCCGATACCGAGGAAGTGATCTCAATGGGTTAGGTCGGGCCGATAACGGTTCTCGAAAGGAACGGTTATCGAACGTCGGAGCGCGGGATCTCGCTCGTTGCGAGAAAGACGGGACCGGGAAAGACGCAACATCGCGGCGGATAACCAGCTCTCGTCAGGTTCGTCGAAACCTGGTAGCGGAGTGAGAAGGCGATTCCGCGCGGACGATCTTCGAGGAGCGAAGCTTTGGTGAGGCGAAGCGTGAAATTGCCGCGATCGGCACGCGTACGTCGAACGACATACGATTATAATGGGTCTTCTTTGCGGCCGCAAATGATTGTTGCGGAGAGTTATCTCGACCTGAGTCGCGCCTCAGTGCCTTCCGCGGCGAAGATATTGCGGCACAGCATCCTCCGCTTGCACAGACCGATCCTCACGCGACGGTGCATACGGAACTCCGCTCGGCGACTACGCGGAGGAAATTTAGAAAACGAGAAATCTGCGCGTTTGTGTCATCTTCTTTGTACGTAAGAGAGATTTTCGAGATCGCAGATTTGCTGCTAATTGACTTAAAACGCGCTTTAAGAGCAAGTTGTTTCGCATCTTGCGCGTTCTGATATGCCGATAGCATCAAGAGAGTTGCGATATGCAGAAAAAGTATAGAATTTATCAAAAGATACGTATCACAATATTTAGCAATCGATGGCGCGATGATAAATCAAGGCGAGATGCGAGATTCGCGCGAGATTCGAGCAGAACACACATCGCCGGTCTGCATTTCGAAAAGCCGGTTGGGAAAATCCGAATCTCTTGATGAATAGCGCGATATTATGCGCAAGTCTGTATATATCCTCACGTCGGCGCGATCGCTCGATTGAGACGGTGTCGGATCTTGCGAAAGGCGCGAGAACTAGACGTAAGTGAAATAACGCGCCGCGGAATGGGATGAATGGACGATAAATATAACATATTATTTGCTACAACGCGAAAGAAGGGCAACAAGAGAAGAAATCGTAGGGCGACAGAGAGATCTTGGCGCCCCGAAGCGTGAAATTAGCACGTATCGACACGCGTCGGAATCGTGCGGAACAGAACTCACCGCGATAGAAGAGCAATCTCGAAAATATTTGATGTTGTTGAAAAATTCTGATTCTAAAATTGAAAAACAAGCTAAGCGAGAGAAAGTGAAATTTATTTTATTTCAAAACAACTATCTCAAGAGCTTGTAAAAAATGGAAACTAGTTATATTACGATTCTACAATCTTTGTTTTTTATTTATTTTGTTACCTTCTAATTTCCACAGATATCCTTATTGTATTTTTTTTTTATTTTTTATAATTCTCCCTTGATGCCTAAAATTACATAGCTTATTACATAGATTCTAAATACATGACTCTGTACTTTTCCTAATAAAAAATACAATACACTGTGCAGTGATGACAGGGAAAAGAAAGGGAGACGGGAGGTCTTCCGCATGATGGCGACAAGGACGTTCGCCGCAAAGAAACGCGGAGAGGGACAATGCGGTGGGGTCGCTCCTCCGTCTGTTGCTATTTGATGGCGCAGCGCGGAAATGAGAGAGAAACGGAGAGAAGGATTTATTTGCAGAGAGCCTGTTGCGAAAATATCGCGAATTACGCTTTATAATTACGAGCGCTGATTGTATTTAAGATTAGTCGCTACGCACACCGCGAATCTTCGAGCATTATGCATAAGACGAACGATTAGTTCGCCGAGCGAAACGCAGTATTAAGATAATGGATGGACAATTTTGGTGAAATTATAATAATTTTTTAGAGAGAAAATTAGATAAGTGGCTAACTTTTTTTTTTTTTTGATCGTTTTAAAAATACTGCGAGAAGAAAGTGCTTGTCATTTCAAAAAACTCAAGTTCACAATTTCCATGAACGAAAATTATTATCTTATTATTTTTATCTTATATTATTAAAGTGATAATATATAAAACTATTTGTTGAAATGTGTCAACTGGAACACAATATGCGCTCGAAATTATTGAATGCTCGCGAGAAACCAGAGTGAGAGAGTTAACCAATCTTAAACTAACGGGACAATTTTCAGTGTCAGATTGACCCAGAATTAGTTGGACGAGCAATAGTAGGAAAGGAAAATCGAGCAAAACGAATGCGGCTGCGGATTCGAGCGGAAGTAGGTTAAGCGCGGGAGAACAAGAGCCGGTCATAATACCAAGCAAGATGAACTTTCGACAGGACACAAAAATGAAATGAAATTTTATGGCGTTTCTCAAGGGGAGGGGGGGGCCAGTCCGAGACCCTCGCTGCGCTGACCCACTTGCGGCCACTATCGTGGACACCCGATCACTTTCATACCGGACAACTCGACCAACCGGCAACTCGTCTTGAATCCTAGGTCAGTGAGCGTTTCCTGTCGACCCTTTTTTTCGACGAAAACACGGGACTTTCCTTTCATGATCCGAGATATCTAACGTGAACGCGCCGAAGAAGCGCTTGTTGACTTAAATCGTATCATTATTTATTTAACGTGTGAAATTAGCTCGCGGTACTGCGCTAAAGCTTAACAATAGTAAGTATAATGAATGAATGATAATCCATAATGATATAATAATTATTGTAGTGCGAACAATCACACGCTTGCAGTTTCAATGCTTCAATTGATTAAATTAATTAATTGAACCGAATGAGATTGAATTAAATTAACCGTTGTGGTATCTCTCCGCATACTACATATTGTTCATACTCAATTTATTTAACGCAATTAGTTCAATTGAGGCTAAAATAATCCGCGCTTGGTAATAATAATAATTAAATCCACAAACGAAAATTTACAAAAGCGAACGATCTAAAGTTCTTCTCATGCAGTTGTAAAGTCGTCATTATTAAAAAAAAACAACATTTTAGAAATATCCCGATCTCGACACTTCAACGAAGATATTCATTTCGAGATTTCGCCAAAGATTCGACGATGTGCCGGTGTTACAGCTCGCGTGTTCGAAACAATCGAAGATCGGAAAACAATCAGGCGGCCGATAACTCGGATGATTCAGGAAACGCCCACGTGTGTTATATTCCGATGTAACTCACTTTTTCGTCGTTTTCGCCACAGCGGTTTCTCTTGTCTCGCCTTTTTTTAGAAGAACAGTTTATCGAAGCAAGAAGCGTTTTGAAATACGCAGAACTGCGTACGACAATCTTCCAGACACACTCGACCGTAACTATCGCAACTATCGTTACATTCGGATCGGAGTAATATTAACAATAGCTGTACTTGAAAATGACAGGTTGCGCTTTCTCATCATTAGTCACGTAAAATAATATCATTAATAACCGGTGCATCGTTGCGTAACGATGTACACGATACACACTGTTATATTTATAAATTGTAATCCGCTTTACACACACAGTCACATGAGGGATTTCTACTCTAGAGTTAGACTTCGCGTCTAAAATTGAAAGAAAAAAATGCAAAGAAAATAAAGATGCGTTACTTAATGACGCAGGATGTTCTTCTTGACGTGGAATTTCTTCCAAGAAGACGAGTCGGCGTCGCGGTCGCGTTTATGTCACTGTTCCTCGAGAGAATATATAGTTTATAGGCTGTATGTTATATGCACACACACGTCGTGTCACGTGCGAGCGCTGGCCGTTGTTGAACACACGCACCGGACTAAACTGAATAAAGTACAATTTACGGCTCACCGGTGATATACCGCCGGCCGGTGAGTAATTGCTCGAACTGCGCAACCATACCGAGATGTGACTCTTCTCTTCTACAAAGCCGGTTAACGGAATATCTTTCGACGAAATTAATCCTGAAATTGGCCGCTAATGACCGGGTACGGGAGAAGCGCAAGGTCGCTCGATAATTAACCTTTTTGATAGCACCTTGTGTCGGCACGGTGTAAAAGTGTTAAATGTCGAAAAATTTTTTGTATCGACAAATATGTAGCGCGTATTAAATTTTTATTAAGTTTTTTTATTAAACATAAAATTGAAACATATTTAGTTTGTGTAATCGTTTTAATTTATTTCTGATATGCGTGTTATTAAAATATTTTTGTATCAGAAAGTTGATGACGCAACTTTAATTTTTTCACATACGTTACATTCCAACACATGTGACTTGTTTATTAAGACTGAATGCACAACGAGGTTTTGACTTAATTTCTATGATTACAAAGTCACGTATTGCGTCGTGAACGAAATTTGTGCGACATCTACTTCCGGCAAATTCGCCAGACCGTCAAATTTTGCCAGCGTATCATTCTGAATAAAATTTTCATTTAGATTTCTTACCTAATCAAAACCAGTTAACAAGCTTCATTCACAAGTGCGGTCGCTCTAGTTAACTTTCTCCGCGAGAAAATTGAAGAATCTTGTTTGGAGAGTATATTTTCTTGAACCGTCTTTTAATATCGTACGCTGGCGCGTGGCGGTCGATTTTGCACAAGTGACCGCAATATGACGCGGAAATATTCGTGGATTCAGCTCGGATTTATCATAGCGGCATGATTCTGCTTTTCCATCGCAAGCAAGAAAACATACGAACGAGTTTCTCTGTGAAATCTAAACTTCTGTCGGTTTAAAGCCCGATTTCCGATATCCTAGATATCTTCGTGTCTTTGTGTCTGACATCAAAATCGAACATCTGGTATCTATATGCGTCTTCTCTTGGAAACTTTCTTGGACACATCTCGTGAGATTTGAAAACATTTAATTCTAACTTATTTTAATTGATTTAATTGAAGTTTTTCAAAACCTTTAAAATATCATCGTAGATATTGTTTTAAAATTTATATATTATTTCATATATTTATCTTAACTTCAGTATATTATATTATATTATATTTTATATTATATAATAGTTTTTCTATTACGCAACAAGTGCCAAGCGACTTTTAATAGGTGCGATAAGAAGATATATAATCTGTGAAATATATATATAATTTAATAAAATAACAACAATATTTGAGATCTGAAAGTGTGATTAAAAAGAGCGGAAAAAACCGAAAGAACGCCTACGTGGCACCCAGGTGTAGTCTTGCCGCCGCGCCGCACGCACTATGTAGGTAGACGGCTTTCCACGCTTCATGAAAGTGGCCTCTCTTCGGCGATTCGTTACGGCATGCGTAAACATCTCGTAAGCAGCCTCGGAGTCGGTCTCTCTCTCTCTCTCTCTTTTTTTCTTTTCTCTTCTTTCTTTTGCCGTCTTTCCCCTTTTCTTTCAACCGTATCCTTCTTCGTCCGCTTTCGTGACCCTTGACTTCGATCCATCCAAAGGTATTTTCGTAACACTTCAACGAAACTAGCATGTATGTGCAGGGAGCTTTTACGCGCATATCCATTAACTATCCGGACAATAATTCACCTTCCTCACCCACCTCCTATTCGTGTAAATTTATTCATTATACTCTTACGGATAAGATTAATAGCAAATATAATACGTTTCTTAGCGAATTTATAGCCGTAGCGTAGAGTAAAATGTAATGAAATTTTTGCTCCTTCTCGCGTTTGCGAGATATCAATTTACCTGAATGTTGTTTATTTATTCTACGAAGCGCGTTTATTTCGAGGCACTGTGCGACCGAATTGATAAGAGATCGAACGTAGAAATAGAATCGAAAGTATTTTCTCTTGTTTCGAGATAAGAGCGGAGCGTGCGATGGTATCCTGTTACATACCAGACTTGGGAATGCGCTCGGTGAGCGGGACGTCTATTTTGAAAGAAGCGATGGCACTCACCGCGGAGTGACAGTGTATAAAATGCCATGTGCGAGAACGTTCCAGATCGATTCTCGACACCTCGGCGCTCGAGCTGCGCTGCCGGCGACGGGGGAGATTCGAACGCGATCGTTGCCGAGATCGAAGGCACGCCGCGTGCGTGCGCTCGCATTAATGCCATGCAAACGCCATGCAAATTACTATACGGAATCCAATCTCTTTTTTCGATACCCACGAGCACGCTCTCGTCTATTTCCCAGCTTTGCACGCGTGAACGTCCGGAATGCCGTCGTGGTGGTATCGGCGTGTTTCTCTTCGTATAACGCACGCGAAAGCGAATTGGTTGGTATCTTTAATTTTTTTATTTTTTATTTTTTTTCAGAGAGGAATATAAAACGTGGGAAAAAAACGAGGATACTTTTAAGTTATTAAATTTAACAAAATAAAGCGTTAATGTATATTCAGCCAAGAGAGTTAAAGCTTGGATATCTTAAACATTGAGGAATTTATCGATGCGCGTATCGATAAATGCAATGTCACTACAACACCGTCCGAATAACACGCGGCGCGCGCAAAGTGACACCTGCTTTCGCGGTATTCGTAAGCACCGAGGTGTGTACCGAGTTCCATAATTTATAAATACTGTATTCCGACACCAAAGACACCGGAATATTCATTGTACCACCATGCCGCGACATAACGCACTTTCACTTATATATAGCGCGTTGCGGTGACTCTCGAAGGTGACTGGACTATATCTGAATACATACACATGTGACTGACGATGTTTATTATAAAATTAAAAGTAGATTTACGTCCGTATCTCTCGGACATGTTACAGATGTCGTATGATGTACTATATATAAATCCTTTGAGATAACGTTAAAATCCACTTCTTACGTTTCGCTGAGATGATATCTCTCAGCCGCACGCGACTCAATCGGACAACGAGACGCGAAAGTCCCAAGTAGGTAAACCAGCCTTCGAAATCCGACGACGTTGCGAAAACGGCCTTGATGCGAGAGAGTTCACCTACGCTCGCATGTATCGTACTAAAAATAACTAAAAAAAGACATTAGCTTGACAAAAGAGTAGTTCTCTTTCGCTCTCTCTTTCTCTTTCTCTGTCATATTTCTTTTTTTTTTAATCTATTTTTATATGTTCTATGCTTTCTAAAACTATGTACCGTAGTAAAAATTAAAAAAAAAAAAAAAAAAATTACGTAAAAGTATCAGTAACCGTTGCGCATCCATTAACTACGTATCTCGTTATCGCTCGCATTTATCCGTTTTATATTGAAACACACTTGAATCGAACGCATTTACGCGCACTTGACCGATATAAATAAAGCATCACGGCAATTTGTTTCATGCGCTGAGATAAGAGATCGGCCAAATAAATGATCGCGATAGGAAACGCGCAAGTGAGCTCATAATGCGCTGTCTTGGAGGAGAGAAGTCGCTGTCCTCTCCGTTAAAGCGCCTTTCCTTTCACGTACGTACATACTTGTGCGTGCGCGCGCGCGCGTAAATGTGCATATCGGGTTATTTCTATAACGAATCTCGGTGCCGTTCTCGGTAATGGTGTAATATCGCCGTGATTGATCAAACCGGCGTTCACGCTCCGTTTATCGGGGGGTCACCAAGAGGAGGACATCATATTTAAACTCATCCGCTCCTTGGGTTATAATTGCGATAGCAAACGCGCACAACTTCTTCCGCGAATTGTCATTAAATGTTTAATCTTGTTTTTTTTTAGAAAGTCTTTGAAAGTAAACTAGATTGTTGTAGCTTGATAATTATAAAAAAGAGGTTAACAAGAAATTTTTTACATTAATATGTACCTCTTTTATCATTAGGTATATATTAAATAAAAAAAACTAGAAAGTTTAAATATGTATAACATCGACTCATAGAAGGG
>QVNW01000579.1:0-47122 GCA_014825475.1 Pseudomyrmex flavicornis
ATATATCGATATGCGATATATATCGATATGCGATATATATCGATATGCGATATATATCGATATGCGATATATATATCGAAATGCGATATATATATCGAAATGCGATATATATATCGAAATGCGATATTATGACGTTTGCATAGAAAAACCTTATTCCTGCTCAAAACGCCACTTAGTTATAGTAATACTACGTGCTATTGCAACACAAATATTTTGTATCGACGCGATCTACGTTAAATTTTTAATATTCCGTAAAAAATTTCTTTATTTTGTTAAAGTCTCTGTTTGTTAAAAAGATTTAACAAACAGAGTTTTTATAACAACGTTATAAAAACCTATGTGGAACGGTTCTTTTATGGACTTAGCTTCTGAAATACTCGATAGTGTGAAATAAACCTTGCTTTCCTTGAAAAATCGAAAATTCATATGCGAGGCACTACCGTGCCTCTTGACATATATTTAAATTTTTTTATAGACAAAAAAATACATATGAAAATAGTCTCGCGACATAATGTAATAACTTTGTTTCTTTTTCACATCTGTGCGAGTTTTTATAAAAGAATTATCACAAAAGAGAAAGAAGATTAGCGCAAGAGTCTAATAAAAAAAAAAAAGAAACGCAAAGCCCCGATTTAATTATAAATTAGAGAAATATCTTCTTCAAAAAGAGAGAAGATAAGAGAAAGCTGCGAACTACGAGTTTGCGAGAGTTTCTGAATAGCTGGACGGCGGCGGCGGCGGCGGCGGCGGCGGCGAGCGAGCGAGCGCGCGAATTAGCATCTTCCACTTCACGATTTTAACGCCGGTTCACATCCGCGCCGGATGAAGGATTATCGAGCATCCGAACGCCCGTGAGAATCTCGCCGTAAGGTTGCAACATAATACATCCTTTTGTAAGGTGGCTGATCCGGCCTTATCGTCAGAAACTGCAGGTTATGCCCGAGCGGAGCGCAGCCTCGAGACGGGAAGTTTCGAGTCCCGTCCATCTTGCCCACTTTGCAGGATGATAGATGGACGATCTCCACCTCCTTCTACGCTCTTTTTCGTCTCTTTTTTTTTCTCGTTTTTTGCTCTCTCCCGCCGTCTCTCTTCTTGTCCCTCTTTTTTTCCCGCCTCTCTCTCTCTCTCTCTCTCTCTCTTTGTCTCGACTCTCTTTCTCTCCGAACCGGCCCGCCGTCCTGTCATCCACGAAGACGCGAGAGAAAAGGAGACTCGCATGCACTTTTCGACCGCGGCTGGCAGCTGCCGAGGAACAACCAGGAACCACCAAACGGAAACGGTACGTGCCTCGCTCGATCGCGATAAACGCGCGATATCGCTTCGTTCAGGCCGTCTCTTTTTCTCTCTATTTTGTTTTTCTCCACCGAGAAGGTAGCGTCGTGCCGCATTTCGATTGAGATTCCGGATCGAGAAGAATGTTACCGGACGGTGCGTGTTCGGAGGAAAAGCAACGGAGGCCGGGACGGTCTCCGGCGTAATCACGGGATCGGTATTTCTCATGACGTCAAGATGGTTCTCTTCTCGTTAGCGAGAGACGAAACCCTATGTCGAAGAGGACCAGTCTTGCTATAGAACGGTTCGTTGACGACGCGACGGATAGCTTATGGATGAGCATATAATTTGTGAATGCGTAACGACCGAACTTTCGGTAGAGACTATCGTTCCTCAGAGATCGCACACACGTGGACCACGAGAGTATCTTCATCAAATTGTGACACGAGAGAGTAGATTAGTTCGCGCGCATCAATTAACATGCGGTTAGGTTTTCTTTTTTTTTTTTTTTTCAAACAACAACTGTGTATATTTCTCTTGAAATATTCAGAAGTAGAAAAATGTATAACTATGCCGTTTAACACGTATAACGAGTTCTGACTAACTACGTTTCATTAAGGAGTCAGAAATATAACACGCGGCATTGATCGTATCACTTCGACATAATGACTTCATCAATCTTAGTACGGGGGGCGAATGTCTAAAATCTCGTAGATTATTCCACCTATTCATTTCTCTCTTCCTCTCTCTCTCTCTCTCTCTCGTTACTGAATCAGGTCTCGCTAATAAGACAGTCGGGTAAACGATAGCGCGCTCACTATTCAAGCGGTCGGTCACGGAAGATAGAAAACACTTTTGTGCGCGGCGTCGCGTGCAAGAAGCGAAATGCGAGCGCGTCGTCGTGAACGTCGACGCCGGCGCGCGCGCCGGCATATCGAACGATCGCCTTTAAGGAGCTAAAACCCCCGGGGTGAAAAGTCGCGTATGCAGCCGCGCGTACATTCGATCGAGGAGTCTCACGCGGCGGGTTTCACAAGCCCCGGTTTGTGCCGTTGCCTCTCGCATAAAGTACGTACGTACATGCATACACACACGACAGGTATGTAGGCCGTCGTCTGAAAAGTTTATGCGATAACTCCCGTCGTCGCGCGCTTAAACACAATGACGAGACAGAGAGAAAAGCGAGAAAACAGAGGAACTAGAGACGCGAGCGATATACATACTGTGTGCGTATATTATTATTGCGTGCGTTTCTACCACGCGGACGGAACCTGACGCGCGAACTGATCTCTTCACGTGTAATTATTCCCCGGAGATATATCGCGAAATCCGCGCGCGCGAGATGTTGCTACGACATTGCGAACTTTCGTGACGCTTGAGACTCAAGCAAGTTGCAACATGTAAATCTCGCAACGCGCCACTTATCCGTGCGTTATGTATATAACGTAACGCCGTACCGCGCGCTTACTACTGACAGATCGCATAAATCCGGCCGCGGCATATAATACGCTCGCGATTCTTAACGAATTCTGTTTCTGTTGCGCGCGCAAACGCCTTCGCTCGTCGATATCTCGCGTCCGCGATGAAATATTGCAAATTCGCAATATATCGGCGCGCGGTAAACGCGTGTCAAGTCTGTTAGCGGGAACGATAATGCCCAACGTTAATGATCATGAATGTCGGAAGATATTTATCTGTAATTACACACGTCGTGTGTAACGAAACGCGAAGTCCGGTTGCCAAAGGCGCAATAAATTTGCGCGTTTTCTTATTTATATCGACGTAAATTGCAATATACATATATGTTGCGCGATATACATATATCGGATTAATTTAATGTAATACTTACAGGCGTTTTAAATTCATCATGTTGCTGAAAAGGAGATCGGGTAGGTGACGTATTTGATTGTTATTTAAACGCAGCTTCTCCACCGCCACCAGATCTTGAAAAGCTCCTCTTTCGATGGTGTGTATTTGATTATTTGATAGCAATCTGCGTGCGAGAGAAATATTTTCTCAATAATAGAAAAAAATTTAACTAATCGCGATAAAAACATTAATTTTATTTATTTATTATTTACTTGACTTGATTTTGAATTGAAATTATGCGAGAAAATATTACTCACAAAACGTGGAGCGTCGCCATGTCCTCGAAGTCCGTTTTAAATACCACCGATATATTATTTCCTTGAAGATCTCTGTAACAAAAAAATTTAACATTCTATGTGAATAATTTGAGTTTTAGCAAACTCATATACGCAATGTCAAAGTTCTGAGAGAGAGAGAAAGAGAGACATAATGCAGCGCAATTCTCACTCTCTCTTATAAAACTGTTGGACATAGAATTCTCTCTCTTTCTCTTTCTCTCTCTATCGATTCGGTAAACTAGTTTCCACTCTTGGCGCGGAATAAAAGCTGAACAATCGCACTAAGCGGAAGGAAGAAAGAAAGAGAGAAGGAGAGAGAAAGAGAGAATGACGACGAGTATATCGCGTGGTATCGCTGTTCTTGCCAATAAAGGGTTATACCACTCCTTTACGAGGAAGCGTGAATTTACTCTTCACGTCGAAAAAAGGTGAAGACCGTGAAGTAGCCGTCAAACACAGCCGTACGCCGAGCGCGTCTGCTCCTCCCTTGGGGAAGTTATTAAGGCCTTATTAAATTGGTTCCTTTTCCCGGGGAAACTTTTTACCTGACAAAAAGCTCGGGCTAAGAGCTTCGTAGTAACAAAGTCAGCCTACGAGCGTTTTCTCTCTCGTCGCGGCGCGGATTTCGCCGCGCGTCCGTCGACGACCGGGCGTAAATTATTCCCTCGTTTTCGTCCACTGACGTGTAATTCTCCACCGACGACAAAATGACAGAGAGATATACTCTCGGGATCCCGCACCTGGGGGATTTGATCCTCGTGCGCGGCTTTTTTTTTTTTTTTACGATGAAACGTGATTCTTTTCAATTTGTTTCTTTCTATAGTCGCTAAATTTTCTCCTTTATTACAGACGCGCGCGGATACGCGAATAGAGAGAAAAAAATTATACGTATATATTGTTATTGAATACACGTGATTATACGTGACTTCTCTATATTTTTTGTGGGAATTTTAGATACGCGACTGATAAATATCCGAAACGAAATTTTCGAGCAATAACATCAAGTTATCGATACCGTAAATGACTATATCTTATTAACGAGCTGTCACACTACGTGCGATAATGAATTAGCGTTTGACATTCTTTTGAAGGATGAAACTCGTCAACAGCAATGCAATACTACTATTGCTATCTACGCATTGTTTCGGGAACTTCTCAATCGCCTCTTATATCTTATTATTTTGTTTTTAATAAATACATTAATTAATTAATGGTTTTTCCTCCTCCAGCTACATTTTTTTAAATACAAAACTACATCTTTTTCAATACAAAATTACATGACGCGACTTCGATTTTGGTTTGGAAGATTGTTGCGGAAATATATATTTTGCAAAAAAAAAAGTCGTAGATGACAAAAAAAAATCTCTCCTGTTGAATCAAAGTCTCGCGAGGAGTTAGTTAATTATAACACGCCTAGGAGAAGGGGAGATAATGACTACGAGTACTTCCACTAACTTTATTAAGATATTAAAGCGCCCTCCTTAATACGTTGCAGGTAATATCTAATTACGAATCATTATACTTGAAGGAGGCTGAAAATATCTCCCGCGGGAGGAGAGCATGGCCAATCGCATTATAGAATCGAGGCCCATCGAACCTCGACGCATAATCCATTTTATCGGCGATTCGATTAATTTCTCGACGGGGTAAAACGGCGACGGCAAAACCCAACGTCTAACAAGAGGCTTTAGGAGCTGCCTAACGAACGATGTCACTTTTCCTGTTATCGTTGTCACTACTTTTCCCATGGTTCTTTTGTGATGAGAACGTCGTTGTGAGACGAACAAACAATGTCATCGAACGGAAGGACAGAAACGGTCAGTTATATATGTACATCGATCTTTCGCTTTATATTGAAAAAAAAAAAACAGAAAGAAAAGAAATTCTCACTTTGTAAAAACATTGAAGATTTCAATCTTCGAAAGCGAAATATATTTTGGTTGATTCGCCGCTAATATATTTCTCCCACAGACTGAACCACGAAGACTTATCGCTCTGAAAATGAGAACTCACTTCATATTATTTACGTCTTTCAAATTATTTCTTGTAATAATAAGAGTGAATGCGAACGCGCGCAACACACACACACACACAGAGATTCCAGACCGCGCCGAGAACTCTCACTCGTTATTACTGCTATCATTCAAAGTCGTCGGCGACATCCTCTATGGCGAAATATCGCGGTTCATGAACCAACCACCAGCTCGCAGAATGAGACAGAAACTTGGCGTGTGCCGTTTACACGACGGATTTGCGCTTCCAGGAACTCTAATGCAGCCTTTCCCGGAGACCCCGGCGTCTCTCTTATGCGGTGTTACGCTCAATTAAAATAGCGCGGCATCTTCTCGGAAAGTAATAACCGGCGATCGTTCGGGTAATCGTATCTTATATGGGGAAACCTTTGCCCGGCGAACTGTAGACAGAGAGAAAACGTTTGAAGCGAGACCGCCCGAAGCGACAGTTTGTTGTAATTCGTCGTCGTTACGAACGACGACGACGACGACGACGACGACGAGACAAAACTTCGCAATATGCCGATATTCGTTGCGTTTGTTCTGTAAATATCCCTCCCCGCGTTCTTAAAAGTCCTTTCGGAAAGAAAGTTTCTCTCGACGTTTGCCTGGGTGTCAGTCAGGAAACAGGAAGTCGGAGGCTAATTTGGCGCGACTTTATACTTTCGCCAAAGTAAAATAAAACAAGCGACTATTTACATCGAAGTAAGAGAGTCACTCGAAATTAACGTAATCCACAAGTAGTTGCAAGCAGTTTAGCGGTGAGATGTCACATCAGGCGGAGACATCGATTCGACCGCCAAGATAATTTATATAAATAATGCAGTGTCGATCGTCGCGATTCGGCTGTGTGTATCCCGTTGTTGTTGATTCGATTCGAATCGAATATACGCGCGGAAAATCCAATGGGATTCTGGAAGGCGCAATTTTCATTTTCCGCACTTTTGCCAGTCGAATCACGTAGCGGCTAACGAAATTACATCTCGCGTCACCGGGACATCCCCGGTAAATACGTTTCCATGGCGTTTCGCGAAGCGCCTCGTGGTGCGTGCGAGGGGGACAAAAGAAATGCGCGATGTAGGAGTACACGGGGGGGGAGGGGTGGTGTGTAACCTCGACGGCGGTAAATCTGATGGAACGACGAACGTGATGGCAAGAATCTCAAGAAACAGCGGGAGGCGAGAGCCGGGGTGGCTTTGGGTTATAGGCAACGTCCAGGAATAAGGAGCAGCCCGGCGGTACGTGTCTATATCTCACTTAAGCGGGATGAGAGAAGGCGCGGAAAGAGTGGGACAGACTACCGGGCAGATGTAATCAAAGTTTGCAGACAACCGCCTCGAACGAGAGAGGAGAGAGTAGCCGCGAGGAAACGTAGAGGAAGGCGAAAACACGAGGATGGGGGGAGGCGGGGGGGAGAGGGAAGAACACAGGGGATACCACCGCGGGATCGGCCGGATATCCGGTCGTATCTCACATGCGACGCTCGCCGCGGCGGTGTCGATACGCCTGCTTAATGTCGTAGAAATGTCTTCGGAGCGGAGATAAGGGTGAAGAAACTGAGAGAGAGAGAGAGAGAGAGAGAAAGCCCGCGACAAGGTGAGATGAGTCTATAGGGATAGGATCGACGCGGCGCGGCGTCTCTCGATTTTCTCGCGTACGATGGAGCCGGCAGCACTCGCCCCGTCTTCCCGCGGGGATTTGGGAAAATCGAATGATTTATGGATAGTGATTATATTCAGACTTCGCGCGCACGTGCGTCTGGCATCGTCTGCACGTACAACCTCTAGAAAACGCCGCGACGTAATCCACCGTCTACCATATGCGCGTTAAACGCTTGACAGACGCAAAGTAATTCATCGATCAACGACGTGAGATACCAACGGCGCGGTTAACTGATTCGTGTTCTATGCGCAAAAATCTTTTCCTAAAGATGATTCGAACAATGAATCTCGAAACGCGTTGAGATTTTCAATAAAGACCGACTGAGACTTTTCTTGCACACTGGCAACCGTGTTTTAAGACTCATATTGGCCCTTTTCCTACGTTTTATCTAAAACTTTTGAAGCCTTTCATCTTTATTTTCTACTAAATCTTTTCGTCTGTTTGTTTTTGTTTTTTAATTTAATTTTCTTTTTTCGAAAAAAAAATTACGATTATTTAAATGTTTAAATATTAAAACTCAGTATCGCAACACTGGATACATGTGTAGTGTATCTTTTGATTATTTCAATGCGATATGAGAGTTTCCGCGATTTACGCGCGGTGAGATGCACTTGCAGTTTTGTTTATGTCGCACAACTTTCCTACGCGAAGTTACAGATCTGACGCAATATAACGCACACCTTATGGCAATAATATCCTCTCTCGCGAGAGCCGATTTATTTTTCCTGAGAAAATACGATCCTCCCGGCCGATAGATCACGTTCCCGATATCTATCTACGAGGCGCGCCTCGTAGCGCTTTTAAAAATTCGCATAGATAAGTTGAATATTACATTTAGAACGACTGCTCATTTCACGTGACGGGTTCTGAATCCCTGCCTCGTTTTCGCGGTGAAATTTCGCAGCGCGAGAAGTTGGGGAAGGCGTTGAAGAAGGACGCGGACAGCTGTGCAGCGAAAACATCGTGTCAGATAAGAAAAAGAGCCGCCACGCCACGACGGGGGGAAGAAAATATAGTCTTCTGCACGTCGGCGCAGAAATGCAAATGGAATCTCTTGATTGAGTTTATCGGCGTCGAGACGTCCTCGGTGTAGGGGGGTGGAATAATAAAAAAAAAAAAAAAGGCCACGCGACGCTTTTCGAGTTGATTTGACGTATCGACGGTTTTCCACAGTCGCTCTCGAGTACATTCGCGCGAAGAGAGAAAGAGAGAAAAAAATACTGAAAACAAGCACACGGATTGTTTCCAGTCGCGAGCAGACAGTTGAATAGTCAAACGGGAAAGCCGGGAACTTCTGTTCCGAGGCTTAAGCTACTTATAATTGGAGGAATCGTGATACCATTGTCTCCCGTCTCAGACAGTATCACACAGATTTCTGAGTGAGTTTCGCTTGGACAATAATTTATATGCCATACCGTTTTGACGCCGTATAGAGAGAGAGAGAGAGATCAAGCGCGACATATAAGCGCATCTCTCTGTATACACACCGTGGAAACAATAACAACGAATTCAGAATACAGTTGATTCGCGGCATAATAGTTTGGCATGTTGAGGGCAGGTGGCACGTTCACGACTACCGTCGTTTTGCGCGCCCAGAACAATACAATTAACATAGTGTTTAAACTTAAGGCTTTGGCCGCATTACCGCGCGGCCAAACTTATTGCGGCAAGGGGAATAGGTTGAAACGCGCAATAAACACACGGCGCGCTGACTTCTGAAACATTCAGACGAAAGAGAGAGAGAGAGAGAGAGAGAGAGAGATTCTGACGCTTTGTAATGCGGCGGCGTCGCCAGGCTCGCGTTTGAATTTATCGGGCTGGCGCGTCTCCAGATGAAATTTCTTTCTTCTGAAGACGCGCGCGGACCTCCGGGCAATTCCTCACCGGGCGCCGCGTGTGTCAACCCAGTAAAATCAAATATTAACGGTCGTCCGGATGTAAAATCCCGCGCTGGGTATTTACAGTAGGTCGCGATGCGTTAACCGAGATATATCAGTCACGTTCAGATTATTATACGTCGCGCGTGTGTATGAAGAGCCGTAAGGATGAAGAAACTATTCGAGAAGCGGTCAAGAACCCGCTCGGCGATCAATAAAGAACGCGTGACATTTGTTGATAAGCAACTTTCGCGCATGCATTTTTTTATAATCACATCCGCGCGAGGAAGTCTCTGTGAAATACGACGAGAAATGTACGTCGATATTTTTTTTTCTTTCCCATTGCAGTTTATACGCGCCGAGCAAGGTAATATAACTCATCATTTCGCATTCATACGTCCAGTTTCTACTTAACATCACATCGCGTTTCGTTTCACTTTCCCGAAATAGGATTTTTGTTTTACTCCCCATAATATCCAATATTACCCGAGAAGAAATTAAATAATGCAGAATTAAGTTACGTTGTTATAATTATAATTTCTCTACACGGAAATTACAAATTTTAAAACCCGAGATAGAAATTGTATAATTAATATTATATTTCTTATTTTGTACATACATATATATATATATATGTACATATAAACATATATACGTATCCTCTCTCTCCAACATATATTTCCAAAGTTCTCAAATTTCAAGTTTTGTGTCATACGGTCAAAATATCTCTATACAATTTTATCATATCGATTTTTTTTGTTAAATAAACAAGGAAAGCATAATGTTTAACATTTATTTCCAACGATCATACACAGCATGTTGAGTCAACAAAGAACCACATTCAAATCCAACAAATAAATTTTTCAATCAATATTTAATTGATCTATCAGCAAGCAACTCTCGATCGCTGTGACATCGATTCACAAACGGCCATTGTCTTTAACAAGGGAATCATTTGATCCCCCTCGTCTCTGAACGCCATTCAAACGCCGTCATGTTTCTCAGACGCAGTCCGGAGTAGCAATAACAAGCAATGCTTGTGTGAGGCCGCGGAAATGCGACCGGTCCGCTCTGTGCGTCTTAGCGTTTCGCGAAGCGGCTGCGTGTGACGGCTTGTTAACGTGCATCCTCTAACGGAGAAATCGATGCTAAATCCTTCCCGATTATGTATACAAACAATGTTCGGCGGAGAAGCGCCGAACTATTGTTCACTTCCGCAACTGTCAGACCGCGCGATTCGTTCGCCGCCAAGCAAAGATAAATGCCGGATCGCGCACAAAGGAAACCAAAGGAAAAGTAACGAGAAACTGACCTGAAATACGAGCGTGAGGGAAAAGCTTCTTCGGATTCTCGCGCTAATTGATCAATTGGGAACAACAAATTGCTTTTTGATTTATTATCTTCGAATTTCGGGCCAAATCTCTCCCGCGATAATTAATAACGAACGTTTTCATCGAGAATATAAAAAACAAAAAAAAAAACAAAACAAAAAAAACAAAAACGCATTTTCCGTATTTAATTTATAAAACGCGCGTTGAAATATTCCGAGTGGTATTGATTATTTTACGAGTACGATTGAATAAATTGTAATTATAATTGCAAATATCTTGCAAATATAATTTGCGCGTTAAAAATGTTGTGATATATTATTTCTACACACGAAATGTATTATTAAAAATGTTTTTGCGTTCACGCAAAACACACGTGACCTTTTCGAAAAACTTTTCCGTACCGGTGCGTTATTATAGTAGTCATAATTAAAAAGTGTGTGGCGGAGAGATATATAATTTCTCATAATCAAATTCGCATCAATATACGAGAGACCTCTCGCAGCAGACACGACAAGGGTATACTTTGTGGCCGCCAAAGTATTCGCTCGCGCACTCCATTATTTTAAAGTGGCGACGCTTGTAACGTAACTGAGAGCAGTAAAATATCGTTTCTCCCGCAGGATATATTACACTTTTAAGAATTTCCGACGGTGTGGGTGGTTCGTTAGCGGGTGTAACTAGTCAAGCAAAAATAAATATATTCGCCCACACGTAACAACGGCGGCGCAACGCGGTCTGACCCCGAACTGCGTACGGAGCATGGAAATAACCCGAAGCCTTTTTACAATTTAGATAAGCATTCGCTCTCGCGTATATATATTATATATATATATATATATATTCCGATCGCCGATCAGCCCCAGTAGAGCCCGGTTATGCGCAACGCGCGAATTTATCCAACACAGTTTTAGATATTACATACATTACCTCATAAATATTCAGCGTGAAATATGAATGGTTACTTCTACCGTGTGGTATTAGTAAAGCCGAGAACCGCGGCATTCGTTAACAGATCCCAGAAATTAAATGCGGACCATCGATCGTACACTTCGCGGTCCGCGCATTACACATACAAAATTCATACAAACATTTTTCTCGACGCATAAATAAATATGCAAGCGGTATGATCGTTCTCGAAAATCTCTCTCTGTCAATAGTTGCAATCGTATAAACAAACTTGTACTTTGTTTTGCAATAGATACAAGTGCGCGTATGTATGTAGTGTTTTACAATCGAAACTATATGGTTTTGTCCCGTTCGATATATAGAATGTGTAACGTTTGAATTTAATTAGATTACAACACGATTGTTTTATTTCCATATGCGTTTTGCACAAAATGACGCGAACAAGTGCAGTGCGCGCTAACTACGGTAAAAGTTACTTTGCAAATTCAATCAGATAAAAGAGAACGATATACAAAATGCAAAAGCGGAATGAATCCGCGCGTCGCCTCCTTCTAATCGCCGCTCTCTCGCGAAAGCGGCAATTTGTATCGTTTTATCCAGCGGAAACGCATGCATCTCCTTCAAGGTTTCCTGACAGTCGTACATTGGCCGCGGCGCAACTGGTTCAGAGAAAAGACAAATGCGCCGGTGTATGTACACAACGACCGACGTGGACTCGGCCATAATGCGGGGAAACGACGTCGTCGAGAGAGCCTCTTAGATTTCAGATAGTCCCCGTCGTTGTAACCGCGCCGTGATTTTTCTGTGTTTCTTTCTTCTGAACTGGACCCGATCCCATATCGCGAGAACATAAAGTCGAGGCACGATGACTCGCGCGAGTTTTATCGTGATAACGCGCGCGCGTCGTGCACATCCTCCCGCGTTATAAAACAGGACATGCTTGCGCGGCGTCTATTATACGCTTCCTCGTGCTCCGGAACAGAACGGAATGCGCCAAGTGTGTGTTCGGTGCGCACAATGCAGAAATCTGTGTTTCTGCATCAACGAAAGCAGCGACCACCGCGCTGCGTGATGCATTACATCAGCAATTACACAGGCACGATAAAAGAAGAAGCACGATAATTAGCAAAATGAATTTCTTCCTCTTGGCGTGTCGATCTTTGTTCTTGATCGTGAATTATACACGAACTTGTATTTCCATCTTTTCAACATATATTTCTTGTTATACGTGTACCGACGTGTACGTCAATTACAAAACCGCTTTTTTAACCAATATATTTTATTTACACTTGTGTGACATTTTTATATGTCAGATCCGAAAACTCATTCGTGTCGTTTATTACTTATTACAAATTGAAAAAGTCATTTTCGCTTGTAGTGTGTTTTAAACTTTTTCAATTTTTCAAGTTTGCTTTTATTCGACGTGGCGTGGCAAAGAAAATATTTTAAGAAAAGAAAGCGCAGCACAAAAATATCAATCCGGAGAGAGAGAGAGAGAAAGAGAGAAGAAAACGATCAATTTTTGTAAAACTCTTATCACGCCTTACACGGGCGAGGAAATTTCTCGGGCCAACGCTCGCGTATAATCGCGGTGGAAATAGCGCGGGCGGAATCGAGAATCGAGTTAGACAAATCGTTGGCCGTCCATCCGAGACGCCAACGTTTTGTCCGCACGCGCGCGCGCGGGCGATCTTCTGAAAGAGAAACGACGGGAAAAATAATTAAGAACTTGGGCGTGAAGATCAAAGGGCCGAGTTCGTTAAACGACCCCGACGGTTCTCTTCTACCTCGGCGCAATCAGCGGATCGCGCAGCAGCATTGTAATCAAGATAATTAAACAACGCCGCTCATCCTTTCCGCTAACTCGCTAAAATATTAAAATCGTTCGAGCTCCGTTTTTTTTTTTTTTTTGCGCGCGCGTTTCGTTATATATATCGCGTTCCGTAATTGGTAAACAGTTTCGTCGTTCTTTTTCTGATAATAATTGTATTGCAGTTGACGTAGGAAGAGCTCCGCGAGATGACCGACCGCGGTGTGCTTCGTGTGGTTTTTTTAGTTCGTCGCGAACACACACATGGATTCGCGGTTTTATTATTGTCAACCGTTGCAATCTGCGCGAAACGCCAAATGTGCATTGCACACAACACACCTTGATCAATGAAATGATAAAAAACTTTGTAATTTGCGCAAGATACTTTTAACTTCCACGTTACATGTACGGACTGTGGTTATAACTGGAAACATAAATTCTCCTCATTTCTGTTTACGAAATATCACGACGCGTCAGCGAGTCGCTCACGGTAGAATACCGTTAATTGCAATTTATGTGGCTGCATCAGATGAATCGTGACTCGTTAAAAGCATATGCTTTCTCCCCCACGCTACCTATTAATGAACTACGAAAATAATTGAGAAATCTAGTCTCCGTCAGCGTTTGATAAATAGGCACAACCTGTCACATGTTGTCAAACAGATATATGTGTTTTCAATTTTTTTTTTTTTTTGTTTTTTTACATATGTACGTATGTAATAGGATTTATTGCACATGCAGATTGTCGGTGTAAAGCTGTCAATTGATGCATTTTCAGACTGCAAATCCCGCATCTGTTCCATATTTCGGTATTTTCGAATAATTCCGAATTTATACTTTTTCATTCAGCTGCAATTTACGGTAGAAAGTTACATGACAAAGTCGTCGGCGCGGCACTGCAATATAGTTTGATTGAAGTTTCTGAAAATTTTACTTTTTCAAATAACATTTTGATATTTCGTGAAAAGATTTTTATTAAATCTGCAAAATTTTTTATAGTTTCTAGCGTCGATGTGCTGGAACGTGGGGCATGTACTACTGTGAAAGCGCAATGGCAACTCTCTCCCTCTATATCCCTCTCCGTCTTTTTTTGTTCCGCGTAGCGCTCCTAGCAATTAACAAAAACCTTCTCGAGGCGGAAGTGCCTGTCAGAGTCGTGCATTTTAGCGCTTCTGTGTTCGCGTGCTTCGTTTTTTTGCCGCGTGAAAGAGCGCCTGGGAAAAAAATGTTTTTGCCTTTACGTCATTTTTTCGCTTCTGCTTTCTTTCGTTGTTACATATACTTCGTTTATCGTCATGTCTCTGTACTCATTATACGCGGAGGGTGAGGTATTACCATCTCTTACCACTACTGCGACACTTCACCGTTTTATTCGTTTCATGTGTACGAAATTATATATGACAATAATCAAAGCGTGAGAGAAGACAGACGGACAATTTTACTTCTACGAATACGATTTCATTTTATTTCGGATGGATCATTTCTTCAGGTTTGACCCACTGGTCGAATTGTTGGGCGGAAATCCCGTGTTTCTGCGCCGCTTCTTTCAGCGTGAGTTTTTCCTGAAGCGCTTGCTTAGCTATTGCAGCGGACTGTAAAAACAGGTGCAAAGATCTTTTTAGCTTCTTCTTGCGAAATAAAATTTTATACGCAAGATTAAAAAAAAAAAAAGAAGATATTTTAACCCTTTAAGCCCCACGCGCCATTATAGTGGCTTCCCGCCAGGTGATCTCTTCTAGAACGAATCGCCACTATAGTGGCTTCCCGCTAAGCGTTTTAGAACAAATAGCCATTACAATGGCTCTCTTCTTTATCTCTCGTATTGAAAGCCGTATACAACGTTATCACATTACGAGAATGTTTTTACACGGTTTTACAGTTTTTTTTTTCTTTTTACTAATATCGTTAATCCGCATTTCGCGGCAGAAAGCTGTCCGTACAGCTCCACGCTAGTTTAGCAAAAGGATTAAAGCGAAAGGGTTAAAGCGCTCCTTTTCATTATGATCATAAAAAATCCGAGTAACCTTATCGTAACCAATGTGCGGATTCAATGCCGTGACGAGCATCAAACTCTCGTTAAGCATCTTCTTGATGTTGTCGACATTCGGGACTATGCCTACGACGCAATTGTTGGTGAATGCGAAGCAGGAATCAGCGAGCAGTCTCGCCGATCTCAAGGTGTTAGTGCCCATTCCGAGTTTAAAGACGTTGAGTTGAAAGTGAGCGTTGCTGCCGGCGACGGTAACCGCCACATTATTACCTATTACTTGACAACAGACCGCGGTGAGATGTTCGGTCTGCGTGGGATTCACCTTCCCGGGCATGATTGAGCTTCCGGGCTCGTTTTCCGGAATGAATATTTCCGCAAAACCGCATCTAGGCCCGCTCGCCATAAATCTGATGTCATTTGAGATCTAAGCGGATTGTACAAGTATAAAATATATGAAAAAAAAATAAAATAAAATAAAATAACAATTGTAAGCATTTCTATGTACGATCATTACGCGTAGATCACCTTCATGAGAGAAACAGCCACTACGTTAAAAGCGCCGTGCACTTCGACAATCACGTCGTTCGAGGCCGTAGCTTCAAACATATTTGGGGCCACAACAAACGGCAAACCAGTTAGCTGCGCGATTCTCGCAGCCGCTTTTTCCGCAAAACCTTTATGCGCATTCAGCCCAGTCCCAATGGCTGTAGCGCCGATGTTTATGTGATATAATCTCGGCAGTGTGGCTTTTATTCTCTGAATGCCGTATTCGATTTGCGTGGCGTAACCTTGCGAGGCAAAAAATTGAAGAATTTTTAACAACTTACTCGCGTAATAAAATATACACTGATTAATTAATTATCTTGATAATCAGAAGAGTGTTATGTAGTCTCGATTTGATATTAGGACATTTATCTCCGCGGACTTAAAGATATAAACCTGAAAATTGTTGACACAATGATATCGGGATCGCGTCTTGAATGTGCGTTCTGCCAATTTTGACGATGTCTTTCCACTCTTCGGCCTTTTCTTTCAACGCCTCGTGCAGACACTCTAAGCTTGGAATTAACATATCGTGGATCTCCGTGGCGATAGCTATATGCATAGCTGTCGGAATCAAGTCATTGGTGCTCTGTCCCATGTTAACATGGTCATTCGGATGCACGGGTTTCTTTGAGCCGAGCTCGCCGCCAAGTAACTCGATCGCACGATTGGCGATAACCTGCGAGCGTCGACATTTAATTTCAATTAAATTTATTTACTGCGAGTTTTTTTTTTTTTTAAAGCTGACACACAAAAATTTTTACCTCGCAAATGTTCATGTGAGTTGGCGTGCCAGCTCCACTTTGCCACATGAGCAAAGGAAAATGATCGTCGTACAGCTTCCCGCTTATCACGTCATCCGACGCTTTGCTAATCGCATCGGCGATCTTGGGATCTAAACCAAATTCCTTGTTCGCTTCCGCTGTGGCTTTTTTCACTATACCCATAGCGACTATTAATTCGCACTGCGAAAATTGCGTCAGATTTTAAACAATACGTCGGCAGATGTAAAATTGCGACAAATCTTTTATGGTGACGTTGCTTCTTACAGGGACACGTTCAGCTACGGAATCGCCAATTGGAAAATTCACCATTCCGCGAAGAGTTTGAGAACCGTAATATTTATCCGCTGGGACTTTTACCTCTCCAAACGAGTCTTTTTCAATTCTATAATTTTTCTTACCACTACTATTGCATTTGTCATCCTGTGTACGTGTGTCATGCGCGCAAAGAAATGCAATTACTTAAATTTAGATGTTCTCGCTTCGCATATAAAAAACAAAATTAAACAAAAATTAAACATTTCAAAGAAAAACTATTCTTTTTTTAAGCAAAAGTAATTAATAATTATTATTTGATCTATCATTATATTATCTATCTGTATATAAAGAGAAGATCTATATCACATATAAAGATATAGATATATTATCTGTATATTTATTTATATGCTTTTGATTTTTTCTTTCTTGTTTTATTCCGATCTCGCTTTATACCTTCGCGTTTGTAATTGCCGAAGTGGACAGCCGTAATCTTAAAGTCTTGCAAACTGACAATATTTTCAACTGGCGCGAGCTGTGAGTATAAACGCAGCGCTGCAGTACGTTTAGCGACATTGTTTCAAATATTTTAACAAGTTTGTATCTCATTTAACGAATAATTTTGCCAACACGTATCTCATTTAATCACGGATAATTTTGATACAAAAGTTTTATAACCTGCCCCCTCATTTGACAACCATCGAAAATGTCAAATAGGAACAGACAGGAATAACAAGAGCGGAGAAAACCAACTTTCTATTTTTTCATGTGTTTTCTGTTTTACTTTTCGTCCAAAGGTTCGGAAAATACGCGTATGAAGTCTATTCAGCTAGTATTACATTTTTTTATTGCAAAAATATACTTTGCTTCTAAAGAAATACATTTTTTACGTTTCCTCCAGCTTCGATCTGCAAGAAAGAGGCATTGTGTATTGTTTGCAATTTTCAGATTTCAAGTTTATACTAATAATACGATATAAACGATAATGATATAAACGATGTGCTTGCGATACGTATCTCTCGTAAGCTTGTTAAATTATTTTACAACAAAATTAATGCTTTTGAATAATAAAAGAAATAATACAAGATTAGTCGTCAAGATTATGTATTTCTTGCTTTGGAGACGCAGAATACATTGGTTGCGTTCAGTACCGAAAATCTATCAGCGAATAAAAGTATAATTCACGTGACATATATTATAGACTTTCAGTGCTGGAAGTGTTTTTCGAAACGCAGCTTGTTTGTTTTCGCCGAAGGTTAAATCACGAACGCTTCACGTGACCGATTACACGTGACCGCGAGCTCGATTATTTTCGAGAAATTTCCAGACTCTGTCAGCAGAGAGAGAAAACGCAGTGAAGTCAGCGACGAACAAGCGAGACATCTGAGGAAGGGGATGAGAGACACAGCAGTCTTTCGCGCGCGGACGGATCGCGGTGTAGGTCGTAAGTAATTTATTACAAAAAATACTGTGTGTGTGTGTGGTGCAAGAGTTTTCGGTACGCATTTTTGTGTTCGGACATCAGTCGTCTAAACGACGTACGCGTTCCTTCTATCTCGAGTAATTACCGTTAATACGAGCTGGTTAATTAGCGTCGTTAATACCACTGTGTCGCGACATGGAAATGGCCGCCATTGCCGAAGCCCGTATCAAATTATCGCGCGTAATGCTTCGGACATCGGGAATATCGCCGGATTATTTTGGACCGTCGACGAGATATTGAAGATCGGAGATATCCTGAGCTTCGTCGATGGGAGATGTCCTGAGCGGTGTCGATGGGAGATTTAAAACGTAATCGCAAATAGGCGAAGTGCTTTTTGTGATTTATTGACCGTTGACGAATACACGAAACACTTTCGCGCGAGTTCTAGTCGTCGAAATATTCAGTCCTTTTTTTTTGTGTGAAAGTGAGAGGAAAGGGAGAAGAGTGAGAAAGAGACAATTAACCTGATTACACGAACAGCGGGATTGTGTTGTCGATTTTTCGATGAACCAAAAATCGAGCTTGCGAATAATTGAAACGCGCCCCGTTGGAGAGCTTATGTATTTTTATGTCGATGTAACGATATTCCGGGCAAAATTCTGCGTGAAGAAGCACAGAGGGAAAATGCGCGGATCAGTCAATATAAATATGAACGTATCGGATTTTTGTGCATTTTCGCGCGCGAAATATCCGTGCTTGCAGCAGCAGCAGCAGCAGCAGCAGCAGCAGCAGCATTGGCGGCGGCTATCGAAAACAAAAGAAGTGACAATGCCAGATTTTTTGCCGTAGGTTACGATAGATTTGTGTTTCAATTTAAAGTTGAAATTTCAATTTAGATGCTCGCGCGTATTGTTCGCAATATAACGACATATTGCAAACTAGGTGCGCGCGCTCGCGCGTGTGCTGTCCTTCTCTTGTGATGTGTAAGGCAGATCGAACACAAAGTTTATCACCTGGTATTGGCATTCTGATATTTCGAGAGAAATCTTCCGCGGATATTGCGCGAGAGAGCTCGCGCACAAAACAAATTGAATAAATAATTCCGGGACGTATGGAACCTCCTCGTGCCTCCTGCAGCTCGTTGGCACGTCGGAACATTGAACGTCTGAAGTGAACGATATGTTTTCTTGCGGCGTATATTTTTCAAAATTACGTTGCCACTCTTTCTTTCTTTCTTTCTCTCTCTGTCTCTCTTCTCTCTTTAACTCTTTATGCGTTTCGCACGGAAATCTACGGGAATAACGTCATAATTCTTTTGCGAAACTGTGTCCACAATTTTAAAACAGGAAAGCGAAACACACGCTCACGTGTCTGAGTGCAATCAACTCGCTTCTAGAGATTCAGTAATTAAGGAAAATCGTTCACGCTACACCACTTGAAATGCATGCTTGTGTAATTGAGCGTAAGTTTGCGTTTTTTTTTTTGTTCGTGTGACTTCTCGCGCGGAGACGTTATCAAGATGTTTTTCCAACATACGAAAGGGGGAAGAAGGATTAATGTCCTTCACACTATATGAAAGACTAAATCCCCCATGGGGAGAACGGCGGCGTATCTTTCTCGAGAAAGCATTCTTCAGATTTGTTTCAAAATAATGCTAACGAGTTTAAATATTTTTTTTTTTTACAATTTTTTGGTTTTAAAAATCAAACTACGTATCATTGCGAGATAATTGATTTTACCGATGACTCGCATTATTGCAATCCGAAAACGCGAACAGGTTTCAATGTTTTATCGTGGACACGATGTGTGCAGCTATTAATAGTTGTATTTACTGAACGCGCGCAGAAGGGCGCGCTATGTGCTACATTGTATAATGCGTAAATCCCTGACGATCCGCGCGCGTAATATCGCGAGACTGTCTTTGCACTATATGGACGTGCACGGTGAAAATTGTAATACCCCGTGTTTTCATATAACACACGTGTGCAGCCGCGCATACCGCGCGCGCGAATTTCTCCTCTCTCTAATACGTTTAACGTATTATCATAAATACTATCGCGACCGATCACCGCGGCCGCTCCGGTCGATCATCTATTGACGATGGCCATAGGCAGTTTGCGATTTAGCATTTCGATGACATTTATTTCAACATTTGCGCGCGCGTTTAGCACGCGCGTCTTTTACGGTAATTGCGACAAAACCGTGTCTGGCGTGTCGTTATTACAATATTATTTTAATATCAAAAGTTTAAAGGTTTTTACTTGATATGGTTTGTGTGTGTGTGTGTGTTTTTTTTTTAATCGCAAAGTTACGTCCCCGTCTCGTACATTAGAAGTGAAATAAACGCAAAAATAAAGGCGCGATTTTATTCAACGATTCAATGATTCAATTTGTCAACGTTATTTGATTATTACACAGTTGATATATGTATGATCTGTTTAAGACTAGAAACGTTGTGCAATGTAGAGTGCGAATAAATATTGCGCTTTGATCGCTACGGTTTCAAACATTTGGGACAATATTAGCACACAAAGAGACGCAGAGAGAGAGAGAGAGAGAGAAAAGAGGTGTGAACAATGCGCTAGTATTTTTCGCGCTGTTCGCGTCATTGATCACTCTTTTTCTCTCTGACGTGTATGTACTGTATATACACACATGCGACTGAGTAAACTACGCCGCTCATTTTACGTTGGTTCTGTCACGCGATATCTTGTCATCAGCTCTCATCTAATTGCTATTCCAACCGTGGCACGCGCGTTGCGGTCGGACAGATCGTGTTTATCGACAAATCGAAAATCTTGGAAAAGCTTGCTTTGCGCGTTCGATATCATTATCGCAAATAATCATCGGAGACGATAGAAAATCGCGCTATTTTAGACTCTACACGCGATACTTTTCCGCATCCGGAACTATTTCGCTATATTTATTGCTAAACACCTAGCCTGCATACACCGCATTTATTTCGGAAAACACACACATACACGCTAAATTACATATACGGTCATTAAGGGAAGATAATAACTGACAGAAATACCGAACAGTTATTAACCTAATGCAATAAGCAGCGGCGCATTGTTCTTGGCAACCAAGTTTCATGCGGTTCTGTTATGTAACGTACTCCGGCGCAACTCTCTCTCTCTCTCGGTTGATATGAATTTCGCTCGAGCCGCCATTATTGAAATTGCGGTTTAATCCCGCACGCGGCGTCATACAACGCATGTCGCGTAAATTGAATTATAGGAAAAAAAATATATGTGCGCGCATTTATATATATACATATATAAATACGTATGTATTATAAATACATCGCGCGTGGTGTTTTTTTTTTGTTTTTTTTGTTTTTTTTTTATTTTATTGTCCGTTGCCCGGACAAAATCCTAGGTGCCGTTGTTATCGCTTTTAATTTCAACCTCCACCGTTTCGAAAGTTTTAAAACGGATTTCGCGATTTATGAGTTTATGCGCGCGTACGCACACACACACATGCGCGTCAAGAGCGTGCGATCCCCTCGTGTATACGCGTCATCGAGTAACAGGTACACATTTTATCGTCGCGGTCCCGGAAATAAATTTTGCGGCACGCAACAGGAAAATTTGGCTTTTTAAAGCGTAACACAAAGTATTTATTGGGTAATAAAATTTTCCTCCCCGCGGCAAATTGCGCGCACGCGCAAGACTAGTGGTGTTTTTCATTTTACGCGCGCGAGTGTTCACCTAAAACCCGTCACTCTATTAATTCCGGTCCTTTGCGCGCGACGGATCATTTGTTTGCTACCTCGTGTAATTAAAGTAAACGAGTCGTCGGTTGCACGCGTCGGAACGCAGAAGGGCGGAAAGGCGACGCGCCGTTGTTGTTTTCCTCCGAGAAATCGCGCGACCGCGTTAACGAGCCGGAAATGCCTTCAATAAATATCAACGTTTTAATTAACATAATGCGGCCACAGTTTTATTACTTTAACGGCGTTTTTATCGCGTAACTCTCTCACGCGCAAGTAAAACGATCGCTTTAATTGAATCGATGCTCCTTACAAAAGCCGTTGTCGACTGATATAATTGCGAGTAAAAAAAAAAAAAAAACAAACCCGTCGGTCGACAGCAAAGACTTGGGAAATAACCTGCGACAAATCGAGCGTAAAAAAAAGCTGATTCGCGGATTTTGTTTTACATATACAAGTTCGTAATCTTAAAATGATAAAAATCGGAATGCTTTCGTGACACGCGCGAAACAATTGCGGTTATTTATCTCTGCGACCGTAAAAATCCCTATCTTAAATCCAGATAAATTATTCAACGTAGAAGCGACTAAAATAGAGGATCCACATGTAATTCACAATGAATTTGCAATTAAGTTTGGTTAGTAGATCAGTTACAGCTGTCTCTTGTTTTTTTTTTTTTTTTTTTTTGGATACTACGTACGTAAAGAAGTGCACTCTCCTTTTTTTTCTCACAACAAGTTGCAATTGGCTACAACGCCAATGCAGCAAAAAAGTAGGAGCGTCCCATTTAGAAACATTAAGAAATATTTCGGTCTCATCTAGCCGTTCTTAGCTAATGGATTCATAATCTTAATACCGAGGCCGACCTCGCGTGTCTATGCTCGATTCGATATTACCTTGCCCGCCCGCAAGGCTGTGGTCTCTTGCCCATCCGTTTTTTTTTTTTTTCTTATACCCTCGCGAAACCGCTTCCGCCTCCCTCGTCGCTTTAAGATACTGTTGGGAATTAATCGCGATGGGTCCGGGGGCACTTACGTGTTCAACGATGGATAAAACCTTTTTTCCCGCGCGCGCGCGCGCGTGACGCGACTGTTATACCGCCGCCTCGAATCCGCCTTGGTAACGAATGTTCACGAATGTAACGAATTAATAATACATGCGCACACGTAGCCGCTTCGCCGGCATGAAAGATCAAGAAAGAACGTAGAAAGGTAATCCGTTTCGAACCCTCTTCAGCGTGTAGTACATTTTTATAACGCGAAGGAATAATCTCTCGGGTTATTACGAGAAAATGTATTAAAGTGAATTTTATCGAAGTATAACATTAAAAAAAAAAAAGAGGATGTAACAGTAGTTTAATATATATATATATATATATTCTTTACGTTATTATTGGCAGCGCAAAAACTGCTTTACGATATCGCGGCGATTGGTCTTCCGTTTCGGTCTTTTGCGCGTTCGCTTTTGATAAAAGAACTTCATATCCGCGCGATTGTCAGTCGACCGCGCGGATGTGGGGATGCAGCGCGCGGAGGAGGTAAAGTCGATTAAAGGTTTTACACCACGGGTGTACGCGATAAACCCACAATATCGGATTGATATTAATTAGCCGCGAGGAAGCGCCATAAAGACATTACGATGGTACACCGCGAACCTGCGGGTAATTATTGTCGGTTTAATGCCTCATCGACCGAAGGGGTGACGGGAAGGGGGAGAAATCCCATAGAACATCGTTGGCAAAGCCAATGTGGAACCTGATGTCTCTCGGCAACTCGGAGTTACGAGGACATGTTTTATCATCGCTTTTTATGCCCTTTTCCTTTAGGCAAATTGCATTCGCGCCGTACGCTATTCTAATGGACGTCACTGGCACGCAGCATCGATTTCGCCGCAACATCCTCGGCAAAAGACCTTGGAAATTTTTCGATTAAATCTCTCGTTCGCGTTTCAACAATTCTACCGCAAAACATCAGCGTTGCTAAAATTCTTCGAGTTCCGTATTCGCACCGCAAGACAAGCGAATTGCAGAGTTTCCGTCCGAGAGAACCGTGCGCTTTATATTTATATTAATTAAAAAAAAATGCTATGTATATGTAACTTCCGTTATATTGTTCCATTTTTGTCTTTCTTTCATTTTTCTGTGTGAGAAAACTTACGTTCCGTACTTTTTATAATTATTTAAACATTTTTTGCGCGGAATTTTGTTGCAATTTAAATTACGGTCAAAAGATAAAGTCACGAAATAATATATTGCTCCATTTCGATGGTACGGACATGAACGGTGAATTAGTTGGAAATATCTCCGCCCCGTTACTTTGTCGGTATAATATAATTTTTACTGCCGGTTCAAAAAAAAAAAAAGAAAAAAAAATGCGATAAAATCACATAAAAGTAAATTCTCTTTTAAATGGTTCGATAACAGCGCGCTCGTTGGACTTCTATTAATGAAGTTTTGTCCTTTCCAGAAATGTACGCGTTAAATTCACAAACGCGACAAAAAACCACCGTTTACGCGTCCGCTTTTTATCATCGGTCGCGTAATTATGGTAACAGATCCAGCGGGCAGTCCATTAGCCGTAATAATTCCATAAAATCTGCTTCGCTAGCGCGAAAAAAGTAGAGCTACCTCCCCACCTCCTTTTCCTCGTTCGTTGCGAGTTTTATCGCTGCCTGTTTCCTCTGCCTTTTCCCTGGATTTTTTTTTTGTCCGGATCCCCTTTTCTCGTTCGCGTCCAGAAATTCGCGGTCGGCGTATCGCGCGTCCGTATCAACCGTGACGCGCGTTGGTTTTATGGGTGTCCGTTAAAAACATATATATATATATACAACAACAACCGTTACACAACGGCGAGTGCCACCGCACGCCCGTGTAGCACGCATTTACGCCGTGGCACGTGGGAATCCGATACCCTGCTGCACTGTTTGCGCTTGATCCGTGCACAGAACGGTGCGTGTTGCGGACTTTGATAAGATCGTTATTATGTGTGACGTGTAGAATGAAGGGAATGTGCAGCCGCATTGTGTGTCTACGAAGGTCCGGAAATTCTTCGTCATATCAATAATATTATACATATGCGCATCATACGCATTTTTATAAATATTGCGAAAAGATTGACGACGACACCCGCGTAATTTTCGAACGGTAAAACCGCAGCGCGGAAGTAACGAGAGAATATTATATTATTTGACACCCGAAAGTAACCTTTCAATCGTACAAAATTGTTTTTCGCGGTATATATATATATATATATAAATCCGACGGGATTGTCGCGTTTCCATCGATTCCTCTGCGGTTTACCTCGCATATCTACGTGTAGGCATTGCACGCACGAATCACACGTATAGGTATATACGGAAGCCGCACGTTCGAATGTTCCTTGTCTAGGCATGCGATAATATTGACCCGTATGGTGAGTTTGATATGGTTTTGGTGGCAACCCCAGGGACATGCCATTACCGGTCCCCGGTATACCGTAATAATTTAACCGCGCGAACTGGGTCAATGCCGGTGAGACGGTGATATATACCGCTTTTATAGTTCGCGTTTTCGCGCGAATGGGGTTCGTTGCCTTCAGTTCGTCGCCCGGAGAGAGATTTGCATTACAAAGAGAAATCTGTTTCGCGGGCTTATCTCTTGCCCGTCGAAAATCAGCGCGCCTAGATATTAATTACAGTTTGTTCCCAGGTAGAGATCCCGTCACAATTTTGTGCGGTTCCACATTTAAATTGAAACTCATTTGTCTTCTCTCTCTCTCTCTCTCTCTTTTTTTTTTTTTTTTTTTTTTAATCTCGAAGAAAAATGCATTGCGAATGGAATTTGCAAAGTGAAACCCGCGGCAATTGCCGGCGGAGTCGCGCGATAAGCTCGCCGAGCAAATTGCATTTATGCATTTGCGTGCTATTAAGGAGAGAACGTAGATAATATAATATAATGACATGAGATGAAAGGCCTAGTAAGATTTTTAGTTTCGTACTTATGTTTGTACGACTTTGCACGACCTCGTTCTTAAAAGTCTCTCTCTCGTATACGTTCGTCTGAAGCGTGCAATTCATCAAAAAGTAGATCTGAAAGCTGCATTGAGAGATACTAAATCTTATTAATGATTTATGCACTCTTTCGCTCTTCTCTCTCTCTTTTTTTTAAATCGGATAATAAATTGCATAAGTCGCATATTTTTCTCCCTGTAAAGAAAACGCGCGCGCGCGCGCGCGTCGTACCGTAACTTTGCGTTGGCGCGCAAAAAATGTCTCCATTGGACGCCTCCGAAGGCACGTTGTCGGAAATAACGAGCGCGCTCCATCGGCTCCCGCTTTTTCCCCGCTTAAACGGCCAAAGGAAGAAGCTCCTTGGCCTCGTTAAGTGCTGATTTTATGGTTTCTGCGAATCGCACGCACGTGCAAAAGGCGCGCGCTCACGGCTTTTCACACACGCACAGTGTCGCGCCTGGGATAGAGGCGAGGGCGCGTCGCTTTAAATATAGCGATCTCCACGTCCCGTTGCGTCTCCTTTTCTATTCCGCGGTATCCTCGGAGATGACGCGCCGCGTCGTCCCCTTCACCCCGAGTCTCGCGCGACGGTTATGGCGTTATGTCACGTTAATAACGTACCGCGGCTCGGCCGTCCCTCTTGATCTCTCCGTGCTATCCGCGGTACTCGCCGACGCGAACACGACTTTGAAGCTTTAATTAATGATACACACGGCGCGAAGTGAGCGCGACCGAAGCGGACAGGCACGCCGAAATTGCGCGTTCTCGGTTCTCCTCATTTGCACGACCGGCGGCGTGTCAGAACGCGCGACAATAAATAATCGCCGCGGTCGACGTAATCGTTGTCACACGCCGCCGTCGCCGCCGCCATTGCGACGCCATTGATAAGCGCCATTCTAATCCCCGAAGTGAACGAACGACTATTTTCGCGATTTAGACCGTTCACGTCGTCAAGTCGGCATTTATCGCTCTTCCACTCGTAATATATTACTCGCGAGTGATGAGTCCTTCCGCAAGCGCGCATTTCTGGCGTTAAAAAAAAGTCAAGTCTTTCACGTCTGTTTCAGACTGTTTAATTTTGATAATTAGAAAATTTATACGATACATTGTTTTGCAAGCTCTAATTCGCGCACGTGTTAAACGCGAAAAACGGTCCTGACAGAAATTCCCAGGACACCCGGTGGATCTCGCGTGTGTAGTCGCGGAGACTCTCATGCCATGATAATCGATGGTGATCGACCTCTCGCAGCCTCGAGAGCCGCCCTCTCAGGAGTTCAACGAGCCGGTTGTTCATGGATAGGGACGCACGAGGAGGAGCCACGTGCAATTCGCGAAAGATGGCCGGCCGGAGTCAGTATTTATAAACAGCGGCACTCGAGAACTTCCCAGCCGGCGCGGAAGAATCGAACCGACGAGTGCGGGTGAGAGAGAGAGCGGCTCGGAGATCGGGTCGGCGGCGTAGACGAGAAAAATGAAAGAACGAAAACGGGGGGGAGGCGGTCATCATCGAGACGTGTCTCGAAATCGCGGTCGGATATATGCAAATCTTTACCCCGGGAGTCCGGCCATCGTATCGCAAGAAACCCGCAATTTGCGAGAATGCTCGAGAACAAACGGGCAAGTAATTTCGCTCACGGGATCCGACATTGTGTTCGAGAGATTAAAACTTTCCAATTTTCAACCGGAGTTTAGCGACTGCTGCCGATCCCCGAGCCGGAAATATATCTCGTTATTGAATGGCGCTGATCGCTCGCGTTGGTTGGCAAAAATCGTCGATGCTGATTAAAAAGTGATTCACTTTTTCGAGGAAATCGTTTTCCTCGCGCTCGACAGGACAAATACGCGTATTATACCCTCTCGCGATATTCGCAAAGCGGGTGTTACATATTGCAACAGCTTTGTATTGTGAAATAAACGTCACTTATATATATATAATATATATATATAAGTGACGTTTATTTCAAAGGCTGAGATATATATATATATCTCAGCCTTTGCCTCCCTCTTATAACGAATCGAAGTGTTTCGCGCGTGATTCCATCTACTGCCTTGAGATCAGCCAAAAACCACGTTCCCACTATATTGAGCACGCGATTATTACGTTCCTATATAAGAATACGGCTTAACCGAGACGAAGGGATTCCGCGATACTCCCTCCCCCTCCTCCCGCCGCTGTATGCTATGTAAACACGAATTACCGTCTCCCCATTCGCGCGTGGTATTTTCGTGGCTGCCGAAGATGAGATATAAATTGGATGCGGATATCGGTATTAAGAGATTTACAACGCTTAGAGAGATGCATTGAGAAGTTCGATTATGGAAAGCCTCAATAAGCCGGCAAGCGTCTGAGAAACAACTCGCTCGTAAAGAAAAAAAAAAATATTAATCGAGAGATAGAGGACTGTTATGCGTACAAACGAAAAATATTGCATATATAAGATGTTATTTACACAGTTAAAGAGATACGTAACTGAGGCGGAATATAAAAAATTTTAAAACGCAAATTCTAAAAAAATTGACTCTTTTCCTAATATCGATCGCGGATTTAAAAGCATTTCTACGGGAAAAAAACACACTCGAATCGCGATTTGCGATTTCTCGCATTATTCTTGAAACGTTATTCTCAGTTGTTTGTCGCAATATGAGAAATATTGGAACATTCGTTATATGGATACTTTAAGTATTGCGAGAGAGAGAGAGAGAGAAAGAGACCTCGTATAAAGTTCACCATTCTCGGCAGATTTAAACGTTATCCGGTCTGCAGTTTGGGAGTAAATGCGCGCGACTTTAATCGAGCATAAAGTTTAAACGGGGCATAAACTCGCGGCCGCCCTGGTCAGGTCGATATTATATATACGTAAAGCCGACGAAGAGGCATGGTTCATGTGTTTCTAAGTTATTTTCGGTTCCGACGCACGCTCGCGCGGCCAACCCTGTGAATTATTATTATTCGCGTGCCCTTGGTACAGAGGAGAGCAAATTGAAACGCACTGGCCAGGTGGTTCGAATCTTGCTTCTCCTCCTCGGGGGACTGCTGCTCGCTACTTATTTTCGAGCGTAAGATTTTTCTTTTCCGCGAGCATTACTTTCGAGCGGCAGCAGCCGCTCCCGCCTCCCTCTTTTCCACGAAGAGAAGTAAAAGTTGGCTTCAACACTTCAGCAGCGTGATGTAAAAAGTAAAAGGATGCGTCCAAATATTGATATTACGTCAGTTTTTAAAGTCGCTGAGTACTTTTTCATTCAATTGTCAAGTGAGAGACACGACGTTGAAACGCCGGTGTATTTACACACTGATGTTATTAAATTAGACATTGTAAAAATTTCTGAAACGGATATATATATATTATATAATACGTCTATCTCTATTATTATTATTATTATTTGCATAATTCTTCTTGCTTTAATTAATTCTATACGGAATATCAACGAGATACACGGGATTCAATACGGGTAACGTCATAAAGAGATAATCAATTTTATATTTTTACATAAGCGAACAAAAGATAAAACAAGCACATAAATCGGCTAATATTAAATACGATCTCTTTTATCTTCGAATTTAAACTCGCTTTATCGGAACACGGATGTTCCGTATAGTTTGTGTGACATTTTAATATTTAATCATTCTGCGAGCACGCGATGACAAAGCGCCTGATGAAATTTCGGTGTGCGCGGCGCTGAATTCCCGTTTCGGAAGCCGCGCATTGTCAGGCGAGGCGAAACGCGCCGCGCGCGTCTGTCCACGGAGCGCGCACGGGAGAGGAGCGCTTAATGATTTTATCGTCTAATGCAAATTATAAGGGACGATAATTTATTCGGTTGGAAGTCGGTCACGGGTGGCGTGGAAAGGAACGCAGTAGCCCGGGCCGCGCGTAGACGTGTATTTTTGTCCGCGCCTGTTAGTTGTTCAAGCCGCAACAAGTCATCCGGACGACAGCCCTGTCGGACGGGTGCAGCTTTTCAAAGTCAGCTGTCATACCACGAAACGACGAAGAATAGAAGGTCCGAGCCACCGAGATCCACACGCACCGGAGTGTGTGCGGTCGCTCCTTGACTCGGGAGATCTTATCACCTCGTTTTTTTTTCTCTCTCTCTCTCTCTCTCTCTCTCCTTCCAACTCACGTCCGATACGACGTAGAATTTTAATTAGAACCTCACGCAGTAGATGAGCATCAATTATAATAGTTAAGCGCATTATTAAGTCGCGTCATTATTTCAGACGTTAATCGATCCGTTCCGTTCTTTGACGAGCACTTGAGTCTTTTGTTGAATAAAATAAATATTAATTTTGCAGAGAGAGAGAGAGAGAGAGAGAGAGAGAGCAAAAAAGAAATCAATGTTTTTAATGCACAAAACTACATTAAAGCAAATTCGCGCAAATGTAAATCGCGTGTCATCAAACAACTCGTGCAGTATTGTGTTTTTGTTCGCTGAATGAGTTTTTTAATGATGAAATAATGTGTTGCAGTCGTGTGATTATTGCTGTTTCTATAATTTTATTATATTTACCATACAATTTTCTCTCTCCCTCAATGTCGCATAATTAAAATTACTTTTAAAATATAGTTTTGTGTTTACGAAAAAAAAAAATAAATAAATAATAGTCATTTTATTCAATTAATTCTCTGTGAAGAGAATGCACGATTCAACTTTTTAACGAAGCTCACGCGCGCGCGCGCGAGGACGACTTTCTAAATTGAATTTTTTTCGTACGTTTATCTTGCGCAAAGTGGCGATTGCAACTACGTGAATCTGTTTATAAAGCATGACGCGGCATGGCAACGGTGAAAATAAATAACCTCTGCTTGCGGAAAAGTTCCGTCTGCAAAATAAGCGCTCGGGCGAATTTAGCGCGAACGAAATTTTTGTATCTCTCTTCGACTCTCTTTTCCTTTCATCGACATTTCCGCTTCGGAATCATTCCGAGTTTAAACGGGCAGTTTCGCTTCGTTCTGCGCGTCCGGCTGATTAAAAATCACGATATTAATGACCCGCTCAGGAGTTAATATACATGCCGGAGAATTCCCGCTGACGGGATCGCCCTCCAGCGGGTTGTGAGCAGACGCGCCGCCGCTTAAATACAACATAGACGATACCAGCCAGTCGTGCACCACGTAAATCACTCCGATGATTGTTAATTACCCGATTAATCGGCTGTACTCGTTGAAACGTAATAATGCCCTTATTTAATTACGAGCGAAAATAGATCTTGTTTGCTTGTTACACGTTCCGCGTTGCCTGCCATTGATAACTGCCAACATATTTGTTAACATATTGCCTACAATTTGTCAAGCTGAGTAATCGATACAGTTTTAACTGAGATTTCGCGTATTACCGCGCGCCCGGATCCATCGATCTTTCTTCAGCTACTCAGCCTCAGATTAACAAGTCATCTGTTTTTACGTCTCTGTAATTGTTTAAAACGAAATATCGTTTTTTTTTTTTTTCCAAAAAATTGAACGATTGTTATCAACACCGGAATAATGATAATTGCAAATAGAAACGTCAGACTCGCGTGTTTATTCGCGACAAAATGATTTCAGATTTATCTAATGAATTCGGACTTTAAACCAATTCGCGAAGCATCACGAATTTGCATGTACAGTCTCTTAACTTCGAAATTCCAGCCAACCATATATAAACCAATTCATTAAGCAGAGTGTTTCCGTGAGAATTAAATGCGTGTCTGATGAACGGCGTATAATTTTTCTCCCTCTCTCTCTTCCCCCGTATTTTTTTCTCTCCCGAAGTAATCGCGCTCGCGCGAGCTTCTTGCTTTCCTTTACAGATTAAAAATCAAGTTACTAATAGTGGCCGCGTGGCTGACGTAGATCCTGCCATATCTACTCTGACAGGATCGTCTTTCAGTGAGCGCAAGACGGAGTTTCTTAAATCTGCATGCACGTAGCAGCACATCGTGCAAACGAAGCAGCCTATAATGCCTCTAGGCGGCCACGTTTTTTGCATACCCGAGAAGGCAATCCTTTATCCTCGAAAGGTTAGGTTAAAAGCAATCGACCGTGTTGCAAAGTAAAATTTATAATCGCGAACGTGCGCGCGCGTTATGTTTATTAACAGTGGCTGACGACAATTTATCATTGTGATTTTCATCGTTTGAAACAATCTCAAAACAGTTTTTAAACAAAATTAAACTTCTAATTACTAGTTAAATTAAAACTTGTAAAATAACTAACAAAAATGATAAAAAAAAACTAAAAAGTTTGTAGAAAAAAAAAACTACAACTATATCCGGGGTAAAAAAAAAAAACATGTTTTTACGAAGATCGAACGCACACACGCTACACACCGTGTAATCGTCTACCGAGTCTGACGGGTTCCGAAAAATATACTTCGCAATTTTCAAGAAATGTGCGATATCGGAACATTCCATTGAAAAACGATACTGCGTGTACAGCGGTTCATAACGTGGAATCGATGCGGAGATCATAATCCGCAGGCTGCACAAATAAAAAAATACGAGAATATATAAAGGCAAACTTCGCACATACTTATCGGAAGGAGCCCCGATACTTGCTTCCATTATATGATAAAGATCGTTCTCCTTTCTCTCTATTTTACTATTATACCTCTCGTATACGTCTCTCGTGCCAGATGTGTCAGATGATAACCCGTGTCACACGATACTCTGTACTTTTGCACGAAGAAAGAGTGAGAAGCGATAAAGCGCAAACAAAAAAAATTCCACTGCAAATCAAGCTGTTATTTAAAACCGAGCTTTGCTTAATAACGACACGGTGAACAATGTGTGTATTAATATTGTCTGTCTCTCTTTCTATATATATATATGTATATGTATGTATGGGAAGGGGAAAAAAGCGGAGAATTCTCTCGAATGTAAATTCCAAGTTTTCCTCGCACAGTAGGCAAAATAGAAACGTTTTTGGAAAACGTTATTTTATCAGTCGTCTCAAACGTTAATCGTCGGATTGCCAAGTTAATTTCTGAATGCTGTTGGTAATCTCATGTGAGTTCTTCCGCTGCGAAAATACTCGGATCTTGTCTGTTCCGGTCAGAGGTAATCCTCCGGCCGCCGCGCGCCGAGAAGAGATACGGAAGCCGGTCGGAGGAAACCAGAAGTCGATAGTTTCCGCGAGTAACGCTTCCATGCACTCACTGCGTATTAACCGTTCCGGGGTTATCGGAGTTGAGAACGAGCGGGAGAGCCGCTCGTTCTCTCCGCTGCAATTGTAACCTCGAAATAGCTCGGGATAGTTCGCGCGCGCTCGCGGGCGCGTCAGACAATAAATGCAGACCGCAATTATAGTCCGACGGATCGGATTTTTTTTATTGATCTTTGCGAAAGAGAGACAGAAAGACAGAGAGAACATGTCCGTTGTATCCGGCACAGTAGTCGTTACGATCGTCGCGCGCGTAATCCGGTGATTACCACCGCGATATAATATGTCATTCGTGATCGCAAAGCCAGGTGGATTCCACCCACTCGGTTCAATAAATTCATCTGGTAATGGACCGATTATCGCGGCTACTTTCGAGAGAAAGCTCGTTGGGATTGATCTGTCACAATGGAGTCGATCGACGGGCAAATTCACGGAGCGATTGATGCGTCCTTTGTTTCGTAATGCGCGCTCCATAGTGGCCGCCAGATTGTTGTAAATCAATGATAAGGGTTACTGTGAAGATCGATTAATTCACTAATTATCTATCGCGCGATATTACGCGGAAACGTATGTACTTTTCGAATGCGCGCAATATTTAATGCACCGTGTTTAGTTTCGCGAGTTGTGGGAATTTTAATTGCAGCGCATTTGTATCGCGAATTTTGAAAAGAATACGAAGGACAAGTTGCATCGAGAGACGCGAACAAAATGTCAAGAAGCTTTTAACGGAATTTGGTCTATAAAAAATTAATATAATAATCAACTTGCGCGCTCTCTCTCTCTCTCGCTCTCTCTCTTGAGAACCGGTCGTTTTAAAATACGTGTTACACGTATACGGGCTTTGAATAAAGTTAGCCCAGGATGAGCTCCCATCTTGCTCCCATATAAAGACGAATGTGCGAACCGGGATTTGAATACACATGAAGTTTATATATAAAACGAGCGCGAAAAGTTCACGTCAAAGAGGCTTTCCACCCACGTACGGAATAAAACCGAGAGATTGCCGAAGGTGAGACCTTGTTCGGATCGGTCGATTTGGCCGCACAAAGTTACCGTAGACTTTATTAAAACCGTTTTAGTCTCTTTAAGCAAGGGCTGTCAACGCGGGCCAACTTGACTGCATTTTTCGTCTTCGCCGAAAAATCAGATAAATATATATATATATATATATATAAGGAGGTGCGCGACGAGGTGCCAAGGTAATTCGCGAATTTATCGCGGATTTATGTCGAGCGATGATTTATATGCTTTGCATAATAATCAGCTTTCGGGTCGGTGTATAATGCGTGCACTCATGATGGATGCATTTAATTCCGCGAATTGTCACGAATTGTCACGATAAAAATGATATATGAACGCAAAAAAAAAAATTATATCTACTACTCGGTTATAATTCTAAAAATTCGAAAGATACAAGCACTTGAGTGTTGCCGCGTGCGTGTGCAAAATAATTTTATAATTCAAGGGATACACTGCAAGCGAATTAAAATGAATTATCTCTGTGCGAATGATAGAAAAGTATGCCTAATCGAGATAACGAGTTTGCGTTTTTCCGCCATACCTAGATATGTGTAATTTGTAACATAAATTTAAAAAAATCCAGTCACAATGTGACAATTTTATCAAAAACGATGAAGTATATTACACCATCAATAATTCCGACAAACTTCCTTAAATCGAGAACAAGGAAACATCGGGATTACTCGCTCGAGAGATTTCGGGGATTGAATGACGAGGGTTCGCCGCTGCTGTCGGCCATGAGGGTGCGAAGCAAAGCAAAAAAAGTGACAACAATATGTAGATCAGTCTGTCAGCTATCAGTTATACCTTCCTTCTTAGATCCCTGATTATATGCCATTCATCGGAGCGATAGCGCGCGCGCGATATAAATCTTGTTTTCTAGGCAAAACTGAACGGCACGCATTGCGTCGGGTAATAATTGTTTTATTACAAATGGCGACCCGATTAGCTTAAAGTGTTTCGATTAGCTTAAAGTGTTTTGTAGTTTTCGAAAAAAACCACGCCCAAATCTTGAGATGAGAAATGGCTCCCGGTCCATCAAATTGAGATTTGTGCAATGCGCGTGCGTCAATTACTTGATCGCGAGTCATTTTTTTTTTTTTTATAAGATTTGCGCGTGGTTCTTTATTTTCGATAAAGATGATCGTTGCGGTAAAATTGCGACAAAAATTCGATCACGCAACTCCGGCGGTGCCGACAAATTTACTTTGTCAAAAGCGTTTTTTTTTCAGATAATACACACGCCGGGATATGATAACGCGTTCGCGCTTTGAAGCTTACTTTTTGAAGGCGCAATCGCGCAATTAATTACGAAAAATCGATCGGAGAAGAAGGAGGGCAGGAGGGATGAAGAAACCGCAGTAACTCAAGTAAATTAACGATGGCTTTTGCAACACACAACTTTCTTCCGTTCTGAGCTTCACGCGCGCGCGCGAATCTTGGAACACAATTCCCGGCGCAAACCATCAGCACGCGATGCAGAAATTAATTTAATTAAGAAGCATCGCGGAAGAAAAACGCGACGGAGCCGCGACGGAGTTGCCGCGATTACTGCGATTTCGTGGTTTTCGTACGCGATTCTCATCGTGTCGCGTCAGATCACGGTGAATCAGATATTGCGATACCAGATGGGCAATGAGAACCGCTGCTTAAGTAATGAGTGTGGATAAAAGAGATTAGACGGTCGAGCGGTTCCGCGCGCTTCGAAGGCATAACTAAAGTTTATTAACGGGCACTCGCCCTCTTCCCGACGGTGCTCCTTTCCTTCACTCGGTTCATCGTACGATATTCATCTGCCTTCCTCTCGTCGTGGTAGTTACCTAGTAGGCGGCCGTCGCGCCGCTCTGCTGCCGTTCGCGCGCGATTTTTCGTCCTCTCTGCTCCCTCCTTCACTCCCCCGGGCATCTTCTCCTCTTTGCTTCTTCCCTTTGGCTACGGCGCTCTCTCCAACAAGATCGTTATATTACGACGGTGTCATCAACGGTTTCCGGGCGTGCGTTAAAGCCGACGAGTGGGGCGCCGCTCGGCAATTTCGATGCAGATTTCGCGAGCTTCTTTTGACACGTGGTAAAAGAAAGAAAGAAAAAAAAAAAAAGAAACCAAACTCTCGACGATAGAGGATCGTGATTTACGATGAAGTTTCCGCTTAATAGAGAAGCTCGCTTATGTAAAATGCGCCGCGCACGTAAATATACGTACATATTCAAATAATTCTGTCTTCAAAATGTACGAAAGGTAGTTAGTGCTTGAATTATTTGTCGTATTCTTATGCAAAACGAGAGATCGCATTTATAACCGAACGAAAGATATATATATATATATGTAAAGACGCAACGAAAATAATCGCGTCTAATGATTCGCGACGCTATATTGTGCGAAATATCACGCGTAACGGAAGCACGGATAATCGGATCTTGAACATGTGCGCGCTGATAAGTATCTCGGCTGACCGGAATAATCCGTATCGCACTTGGCGTGCCGCGTAACTATGCCCCGGGTAACAAGTATAGTAGTCGGTGCACATACGGTTGTGTGTCCATTGTGATGCCGAACGACTCTGAATGATTCCGCGTTTATATACACGCGTTTATATAAGCTCGCGCGCGGAGACGCGCTGCACCTGCCGTGGGCAAAGGGAATCGCGCTGCTCAAGCGAGGCCTCGAGGGCTCATCGGCCCGTCTAACCGGTACCGCTCTGTAAAAAGTCTCTCGACTCACTATACGCGCGCTCACCGAGGCCGGACGCGCGCGATGTACAGGGTGGAGCCAAAGTAAATCCTTACCTCCTAATCTCTTGCTCGAATCGAATCTTTGTGTATATTCGCGCGATAAATAAAATAGCACGATAGATCGAGACAGTGGTGGGAGACTTCGACGTTTATACGTCGTAGCGAAAACTTGATCGAGTCCAGGTGAAATATCCCGAAATGAAAGATAACGACGAGTGGATAACGACGACCGAAGACTTCTCGAGACTGTTTTAATCACTTTCTAGATTACTTTGCCGACTCGGGACTCGGAAGAAACTTGTTAGCAATTGAAGTATGAGATTTAATTCGATACCATTCAATAACAACCTTCCCCCTCCCCTTCCCCGCTTCCTCCACATTTTCGATATACGATCCGAGAGTGTTTACTTACTTGAAAATTACTTTGGAGAGCTGAAATAATTGATAATCCCGGATTAAAGTTCAATGAAAAGAGAGTAATCGAACAAAAGTGGTTAATCGATTCTTCGCAAAGTTCTCGTTATCTAAGTTTTTACTTAATTAGTACTTTTACTGCAAGACAAAGAGAAAAGAAAGGAGTTCGCGATGTTACACTCTTTGTACTCTTGGTCGAATTCATTAGAAACTAAAAATAAAAATATAGTTTCGAGGAAGGAGTCGAGATTGATCGTTTTCATTCAAATGTTATGCGCCAATAATTGAAGCGGTTCTCCGACGTCGTCTCGTCAAAAAAAAAAAAAAAAAAAAAAAAAAAGCACGTCATTATTTAATGCGCGACAACGGGAAATGCCGCAAAAACCCGATTGTGATTTTAGGTATACGCCGACATTACTTAGTCCATCGTTAATGCCCCGTGCGCGACCCGCTCTCTCTCTCTCTCTCTCTCTCTCGTGGATTCTCGATTGGATTAAGTACCGGCGAATAACGGAAAGAGAAATTGTGCGGGGGCCGGTCGCCGTCTTATTTTCCCGCCGCACGTTGTCTCGCAGTCGTGTATTCAAAAGAGTTAACGGAAACCGCGCGCTGCGCGCAGCAGACAGACGGAGGAGGCCTTGAATGGACGGGCATTCCCTTCCTCCTCCTTCTCTTCTCCGTGTAATTAAATATTTGCCAGCGGTTAATTGAGTCGCGCTGTGCTTTTATTCCAATTTCTGGTTTAAATGAAACGGCACGGTGCTGTCCGCATTTTCTACCGGGTGTACCACCGTATCTCTATTCATCATGCACTTCCTCTTACGCAAACGCATAATTAAACATCGCGTGTACAATTCGTTCAATCGTCAGATATATCGTGAAACGTATCATTAACATCGAGGAATTTTTTCGACACATAGGGAGAGAGATGCGATATTTTCTGAAAAAATATTGAAAAAAAAAAAAATCTAGAGAGAGAATAGAAAATTCGCTGGATACATAGGAGCTGCGGAGAATATTTAAAGATTCGCGAGATAACCATCGGGATAACGCTCGTGATGGACGATTGCGGTAAGTGCGCGGCGAGTATTCCGACTGACCATAAATCGTCGCCGCGCGGCGATACACTCGGGATCGCGGAGTCGCATGCGACGTATCACGAAAACAATCTCTTCCCGCGCGGTTATAGGACAGCCTAAGCATCGATACGTGCGATCACAAAACCGCGGGTACGGAGGATCCGCGAGCGCGTCGGTCAGTCGGTCGGTCGGATGCAATCTCGTATAATTTGCAAAACGTGATGCATGCCTTATTGTGATATCTCAATAAGGCGGCCCGTCATTATCTCCCGATGCCGCCATTTCTCCCGAGCGGTGCACACATACATACATACATACATACACGCGGCGCGGTATGTATGTATATGAAAACGCCGACCGGATCTCCGCGCCGCGAGAGATAGATGCGAATCGTTGAATCGCAAATGCTCGCGAAGGGCGAGCCTCGAAACACACGCGTGTCTTTGTGCGTCGTGTGCGTGCGTTGTAAAAAAAAAAAACGCGAACGTCCGCTACCGTGTGTAACACACGCGTTGCAGCTTGCTTTTGCGTTCCAAGAGGCAAGGCGGGACGCGTGGCTCGCGGGCTCTCTCTACACCCGTTAAACGTGTTTGCTATTAGATACGCCGAGCGAGCTCCCGCGAGCCTTTGCGAATCGAGCGAGGAGAGTGCTTTTACTTAGGCTAATCGAGATAAATGCCCGATGCCGCACGTGTGAATACATTTAATTAAGGAGGTTGGTCACGGTCGAGCGCGAGCGACACGCCGGGATTATCTTTTATGCGGTGGACAGTGCGAAGTAGATGTGTGTGTGTATATATACATACTATATATATAAGATTATATTACCGGACGTCTACGGTGAAGACGTGTACGCGGCAATAAGCTTCCGCGTAAAGTAATTCAATTGATATAACAACGTTCCTCACGTTCGCGATGACACGCGCGGCCGATAACTCAATTATCAAATCGCGTCCAATAAAAAAAAAAAAAAATCTTCGCATTATTCGAATAAACAACATTCTCATGGAAATTAGAAAGTAACGCGTTTGCGCGTTTGCAAAGGAGATAGAGAGAAAAAAATGACGCGTAAGGAAGAGAAAACGCGCGTTTAATTTTTCAAGATAGATAATGCAGGTTCCCATTACTTTCGCATTCACCCTAAGCGATCCATTAACGCGACCGGAAAAACGGCGCATTTGCCGACATTAATAACGAAAGCGGCGGCCACACCGCAACGCGCAGTTCTTACATTTACGTTATCGGAACAAAACTTGATGTCTCTCCGATTAAAACAATTTGCTTGTGCGTGGACGCGCGCGTGCGCTTCAGGAATATATATATATATATATATACCTCCTGCCTATGTACTACATGTAATTCCAGCAGAAAAAAAAAAATATATATATATATATATATCCGCCCGCTTTCGCGACTATCTGCGAATTAAAGTATTATGAGCCGCGACATCAAAGCGAAAACTGTAATTTTATAAAATCCTCCCTTTCAGAAACTCTCTCTCTTTCTCTACATATAACGTCGTTGGCGTAACGGTAAATCATGCCGAAGTAATTGCGCGGAAAAGTGAAAAAAAAAAAAAAGAAAAAAAAACGAAAAGAAGAAGAGAGCGGGATGAAGAAGAACGCGCACTCGCGACGATAATTAACGGCTGTTGCGGCGCACGGCCATTTTAACAAATCTCCACGACCGTAACGACCTCATCAACTCCGTTGACGCGCTAACTCCGCGTTATCGCGAAAACTCGGCCGCGCCACGGCAATTGCTGTTTCATGCATAGCGAAGTGCGCGCGTCGTGTGGACACGCCGCAACGAGCACAAACATTTTCATCGTTCTAATGCTGTATAATTCGCAATTTGATATCGCGCATCACACACCGCGTATCGCCGCCGCCACCGCCGCCGCCGCCGAGACCGCCGCGCTGCTGGGTGCTTTCAATTCCCCCGAGTGATTCTCCACCCGTTCTCGTGATAATATCGCCACGGAGCGGACGAGCCGGGCGAACGAGCAACGCGTGTTACGCAGAGCTAGCACGACCGAGAGAAGTGTAATTAGCGATTAGTTAATAGCACGACGTCGAGGATCGCCGCGGCAATCGACGTAGATGAGATGCGATAAATCTTGCAGATAACGCGATGCGCGAACTCGCACGTTTTCCTTTAATTCGACGAGACGCTGTGCAGCCTTTACGTTCAATATAATATTCATTTTCTCACATATTTAACTTTCTCTTTATATAGCGCATTCTTCTCAAGCTCACTAGAATTATATCATTAACAGATTTATTTTCAGTCTGGCGAACGTTGATGTACGACTCGCGATAATTTCGCAAAATCTGGTATTAGAACGTCCATCTCGCGACGGAGATATTTCCATCAGCGAGGGTAATTTTCTTTCTGCTCTCTCTCTCTCTCTCTCTCTCTCTCTCTGCACTTGGTGCTTACCTCGACTTATGTAGGGGCGCACGTAAGTGCGGCAAATTGCTCGTAAAACGTGCCGAGTGTATTAATTCACCTTGGCACACACCAAGTCCAAGTAAATACGGAATTACTTTCCTGGCGTCGTAAGTAATACGGAGACGTGGACACGCGCGCGTTGTCCCGGCGGCCGGGGCTCCGTTAAAGAAGGCGTCGCGTCGCCTTCTCCAGAAATACCGTTGACCAATTAGAATGTAAAGACGAGAATTGCCGCGGCGATTGTCATTTTAAACGTCCGGACGCGAGACATGAATGAAACTGCAAAACCGGGAAATGGCAGTTACGCATCGTTGAAATCTCGTGCTTGCAACTTGACCGTGCGAAAGACCGCGGAGACAAATAATGATGAGTTTATCGCATTGAATACTGAAATCCCTCTCTTTGATCGAGACCTCGTAATTAGTGGAGACGCGCGCGGAATGTATAATTTATTTACTTCGCACCGTCGAGGCGTGTGTTTGCGTCTCAAATTTTAAAGAGCTGAATTATCGAAACGGAAAAATGCCCGATATTGTTCCTCTTCCTCCCAGGCGCGTGTTAATTTTTTTTTTTTTTTTTTCAGATTGCATTGTTCGAGAAATGTGCGAGTACTCTTCTAATAAAATTGTTCACGCAAGTAAAACAACGCACAATATACGAGTTTTTCTTTTTTTTTTTTTTTTTTTTTTTTTTTCGCTTTTAACTAATCCGCACGATGCGTGCGTGTACGCGATGTGACTTGGCAATCAAAATGGATTTTGTAATACATGTATAACTTTATCACGTGTGTTCCCGTTGGAAGACAAGAGTGCAGAGTAACGAGGGAAAAGAATTGTTAAAAAAAAAAAAAAAAAAACAAAACAAAAAAATGCACGCACTGAAACTGACGTTTATGACGCGCATTCAACCCTTGATATATAATGTTACCGAAAAAAAACTGCAAAGCCACGTAAAACCCACACGTCAGTTTTTCGAAACAAAAAAAAAGATTTAATCCCCGCCGCAGTTAAAACCCGATCAATACGCTGATCCTTCGACGATCAAATTGCACAGAGAAAGCGCACATTCTCGCGATCGATATTTGTATACGCACACATCGACGATTTTCGATGTGTCCGTACAATGGTTGTAAAATTCGATCGTTAAAAACTTATTGAGATCCATATATATATATATATATATATATTAATACGATGCGATTTGTACAGTGCCAGTAATTTTATTGCGCGTTACATTTTGTCGCAATAAAATAATCCGTTGCAATAATAATACGCGCGTTTCGCTAATTCTCAAAAAAACGACAGTTCGCAAAATGGACAAATATTTCGATTTTCATACATTTTGCACGTAACACAATATAGTCGATGCGCGCTATTTAAAAAAAAAAAAAAAGCATTTTGTACACTCTCTCTGACGGTCTTACGGGTTCAAATCAAACTTTAAATACGTCCGAACGTAATTATGGAAATTTTACATGACCAAAGAGTTAATTGCCTGTACATTGCCTGTGTATTACAAAATTTCACGTGAATGCGCACGTGAAAATATCAGCTTGCCGCGTAGAAATATAAATTACCTGGCAACGCGCGCGCAGCTTTTCGTTTTTTATCTCCGCACTTGACACCGTACGTGACTCGCCAAGTTTGTCGGATCTTTATCTCGTTTTATTTCACGTGTCGCGCGGGGTACGTGTTAAAATCGCGGGCCTGTCGGACTGGGGAGAAGTCAGGTCGCGGCAAATAAAAAACGTGACGCGAAGGGAGGAGGCGAAAAAAAAAATCCGGGAAGGGGGTAGATACAAGCGGAATCGCCGATGAGCATCGGCCCGCTTGTGTTGTACGTATCGGAGCGAAATCGTACGCGAGCTACACACGTGAGCCGATAATCGTACGAGTCATTGTCGATCGTGTGGCGCGATTTTAGGATAGCTTCATTCAACACACGGTACATAGTGTTGTACGATAATGCCGCGGCTCGCTAATTGCCGTATATCCTAGCGGTATTGCGAGGCGAACAATCTCGTGAATCTCCCGGTATAGATTCCCGGTTCCATTTCCTAAAGGTGTATTTAAACGCGCGGACGATATATATTTCAGCGATATCGCGAAACAACAAACTGACTACCGCGACTACCGTAACTCTCGCAGTTTTTTAATTTCACATCGTGTGTGTCGTACACGTATTTTATACGTACCCGCGCGGAACCGCATTAATTAACATAAACCTCATCTCACACCGCGCACCGACGAGATGATGGGGGAGACCTTTTTCGTGGATACAAGTTTTAATCAATCGATCGGGACCGCCCCCTTGTCACCGAAATCGATCAAAAAGTCATTTTCGACGGCGATTATGACAGTTCATCCTTTAATTATCCGCAAGCGACGAGACTCGCGCTGCCAAAAAGAGAATGATCGTTCCGCGTATTATCCATGCGAGAGCATGTTTTCTCCCTTCTTCTCTTTCCCTGTCTCTCTCTCTCTCTCTCTCTCTCTCAATCACTATCTATCACCGAATCAATTAGCGACTCCTCGATTATCGACTCACCGTTCGTCGCGGCAACGAGCGTGCAAAATTATGCAACGGATCGATGATCGAACGATGAGTCGTCGCACACGGGGTCGAATTTACGAGCGAGACGTGTTTGATTTATGAGATGACGTCCTTGCCCTGATCTACGATCGATCTATGGGAGAGAATCGGTGGAGAACAACGGTGGCGCGCGGTCGCAAACATGCGGTACACGAAGTTAATCGTTATTCTTGTCCGGGAAACAACGCCGATAATTAATAGCCAATCAGCGAACGTGTTGGGTTGAATGTTAAGTAGAAACGTGGCGCGGCGCCGCTACGCACCACGGCGCGGATATTCATCCACGGTCAGCACAAATGACGTCAATATATCGATGATATCCCCGTATTTGAGGAAAATCGCCGATTGCGCACGACGCACCGCATCGTTTGACGCGCGCGGCCGTGCAAAAACCGAATAAAAATAAAATCGCGCGTGATACGCCGCGCCGTAGCGCGAGCGCGGAATAATATTTTTGCGCCCGCACGGGTCAGCGTAACAACTTGTATTCGCGAGTTTATTTGCAAAAAAAAAAACGCGCCGGCGCTTCGGAGATAAAATCCATATATATATTCCGTATGTTGTGCACCCCTTTCCCGGCCTTCGCGGCGCGCGGGACCGATCTCTCTGTCTCTCTGCATTATATAACTGAATTCCATAAAATAATTAAATTTATACAAGTTTGTTAATTGTTGCGTTACGCGCGCTCGGCCGGAAGTTAAAAATTCAAAAGTCTGCCATCGTAATCATTCTCCAAACTTGATTTACATTTTTAAATACTTTCAACGTGTGCGCGCGCGCACGCACTGCACACGCGTTTATCTCACTAAATTTTAGCTTACTAAATATATTTTCAACGCGGAGAGGGAACGAACGATGATAGAATTCTTGATATAATCCCGCATTAAAAAGTCCGACGTTATATTATAATTCACGTCCGGGATTTATTAAATGCGTGTCTCGCGCGTGAAAAATTCAAATTTCAAAATAATGAAAAAAAAAAAAAAAACTTAATTCATATTGATATTCAATCAGTCAAGTCTTTTCTGATCCTTTGTACGGCGCGCACCGTAATTTCAACAAGAGGGTCGGAACTCTCTTTCGTGAATGTAATCATTGATTCTGATTTCACGTCACGTCATTTGGCTTCGTCTCAACTAAGGTGTAATCTTCCGTGTCGAGCAATCTAGGCTACACCGGTATCTGAGAGAATATCTGGGAAGGACCTCGGCGTTCTATCAAGGTTTCAAAGTGGAACGTGTCGTTATCGCAACGATCCCTCGGAGATTTTAGCATTTTGTCACGATACGAACACGGGAGACTCTCTCAGCCGCGCTCTCTTTTGCACGACTCGGTTGCAATGCTTTTTTGCGCGTCACACTGCGATAATGTCGTTGTTGTGCATGCACAGCAGTAGTGTAAAATGCACGGAGCGTGGCCACACACAACAAAAGAGAGGAGGAAAGTACGCGGGGAACGGAATTTTCTGTAGCTAACGTATACCGCGAATAATTTCGGTGAACACAAGAGCGGGCGTCCTCTTTTCTCTCTCTTTTTCTCTCTCATGGGCATAACTCTCTCTTCCTCCGCGACTTCGTCTTATTTTCTCGCGTTATTTTTCGCGCGGTGACCCCATTACGTATGTATACTTGAGTAACGATACGCCGCCGACGCGAATGTTGGGCCGCCACTTCGGGGGAGAGGTTCTCTTTCTCTCTCTCTCTCTCTTGGTCGGTCGATACGACGGCGAGATATTATTCAGCGATATGATGATGCACCGGCAGTATCCGCGGGATGGCCTGTCGGGAATCGTGATGCGCGAGCTTATGAAATTATGGATTGCGAGCCGTCTCGGACCGCTTTCGAAAATCCGATTTCGTATGTTCTCGCATGTCATTATCAATTTTGTCAATTCAGTATAGCGCCGATGTTAAAAACAATTTGTAGGCAACGAATATATATTGAAATACATGTAACGCATCTATATTTCGCATCGGTTATTTCGTGTCTTTTACGAGAAAGATCAAAGTTCTCTCTCTCTCTTTCTCTCTCTTTCTCTCTCTCTCTCTCTGCAATTAATTTTAAATTATTTTGAATCTCTTCCTCGGTATAAAAATAAAATTTCTCTATCGTAATATAAAAAAAAAAAAGTCTGTGTAATTTGTACAATATCCTAAACATACGAATTGTTACAAAAGGGCAATTGAGAACTGCGTAAAACGCGGAATCCCCGAGCGTGTTCGCACGCACACACGCACACACACACACGGGGGGGGGGGGGGCGCAGAAAGTATCACAGTTTGTTACTTTGAAATATTGCCTCTCATAAGGGATATCTACAGTCATGGGCGCGACTTTTATGCGGCGTAATAAATCTGGGCGCTAGTGCATTTTATTCAAATTTACTCTAAAATGATCTCACCTACCGCGTAATTTGGTTTCGCGTCGGTCGCTCTCACATATGAGGAGAAGTGTGTGTCTCTCTGTATCTCTGTAAAAAAGCGCGTGGACCTCTTGCTGCACCGGGGATAATGAGTCATCAGTTATAATTTTTGCGACGGTAAAAATGTGCGCGATGCATATCAGTAATTTATATAATTGCGGATGTATATGTGCGCCTGTGTTATTACGTGCGATTGTAGAGCGCTTGTTGTGTGTGTGTTATCTGTATCGCATTATCTCCTAATGCCGTTAAACGCGAAGTGTAAGTTTGCGACTATCGGCAGAAATAGATCCCAAAGGAGGCACATGTTTAATGATAACGTAATTGGCTAGCGAGGACCGGGGCGTTTCTCTCATCGGCATGGATAATGATCCCTCAAGCGATACTCGGCACTCATTTAATTCTGAACTTTTCCTTTCACGGTCGGGTGAGCGGGCGTGTGCACGGAGAAACGTCCGAGAGAGAAAACAAGAGAGAGAGAGAGAGAGAGAGAAAGCACAGGCTAGCGAAAGTAAGAGACGATCCGGGAACAACACCGATCTTCAGGGAGATCTTCAGATAAAGCAAGAGGGAGTGTGGGCCAGAGGGGGTCAGGGATGAAAAGAAAAAGAGAGAGAAAGAAAGAGAAAAAGAGAGAGTGAGTGGGTGAGTGACGAGGAGGAGGACACGGAAGACGAGCAGCTCGCAGGAGCGGGAGACGGGAGTCTGCTAGAAATAAAGTTCCCTATCGAGGCGAGCTCTCGAGAGACTCCAAACACGAGACGAGAGGCGAGTTTCGACCCTCCTCCCCCATCCTCCGCCCGTCGATCGCAACCGAACCGCCAACTCGCCCTTTCCACATCACTCCCCTTCCCATTCCCTATCTAACGTCAAGTTGCTCTACACCGGGGGTAGTTGTTGATTGTTTCTGGTGTAATTATAACTTCGACTTAGACGGGGGCGGCCTCGTCGGATATAATTATTAATTACCGTGTCGGTACCGCGTTCGTCGAAGGCACTTCGCGGACGCGCCGCGAAACCAGAACGGGAGATAAACGCGGGTGGCATATCTTTATATCGCGAGAGGGATTCATCTCCGCTTGCGTTGCGTCGTATTATTGCGACGTAAAGCCGATTGGCGTCAGCGAATTCACGTGACAATGCAGATCTCTCCTTCTGTTTTAAGTCGACATTACATCGTACATGTCAAGTAGCTGTCAGACTATATGAATATATTTTTTCTATAATCTCCAATATTTTTTTACTCTCTATATTCTTGAAAATAAGTTGCGCGCGGATTGTGTGAAATTTTTGCCGAGAAGAAGAGTTTTTAAGAAATTTTAGTCTTGAATTTTTACCAAGAATAGATGTATTTTTAGAAAGATTTAAAAGAGATAACAGTATCGAGTTCTCCTTCACTTATTATGCCACTTTTATTTTACCGTTTCATTGTTCCGCACTATTAGTCGCGTTTTTTGGGATCTCGGAGTGAAATTGAATAATAGACTCGCGTGAATTTTCCGTTCCCCGTCCATTTTGCGAGGAAAAGCAGTCTTTTAATGCGAAAAGAACTCCTTTAAAA
>QVNW01000580.1:0-22401 GCA_014825475.1 Pseudomyrmex flavicornis
ATTCTGACATCTTTATATATTAAAAATGCATTATATATATATATATATATATATATATATATATATATAATATATATATATATATATATATATATATATTGTACGTATATACAAATAGAGTTATCTGTGCTCTTGGTTGTTACAAATATAGTATAGATTACATTGCGCAACGGACATCACTATGTTTACATTAATCAGAAGATAAATAATGAACAAATGAATTAAATTCAATTCTTTTTCTTTTGCTACAGAGATCATGATCGCTCCATATGAATATGATCACACAAACAACACAAATGTGTATAATATAGAAATAATATACATACAGACTAAAAGTATCAAGAAGAGTATACCTTGATATACCATATTTTTAACTTAAAATATTGCTACACATTATAATATAATTTCATAGATTCGAGGAAATCAGTAAAGTTTAATAGAAAAAAATGTACAAGTTTTCAGATTATCCAAATTAAATTTGTTATTTAGATTTGATATTTTGGTATACTCATCTCTGCATGCCTCAACTTCAAGTCTTTCCTGTGTATCATTTGTTTCTATTGTCAGCCATATAATATATTCCTCGTTTAAATTATGAGTATCCACTATATATAAAAAATTAATTATAAAAAGCAAATACAAATTAAATACTTAAGCCAATCACACATGCATTATATTTTAAAACGATAGTTTACAGTCTCAAGTATAAATAAGAGAATATAGAGAAATAAGAGAAATAAAAGAGAGTACTTAAAAGAGATTACTTAAAAAAATTCATTTCAATAAATGTTCTTTAATAGTGAGTAACAAGTTTTTTTCTCATCAGCAAATCCTGTTCATTATGATTTGACGTTATATGTAATTATATCTTTCTATTTTTGTGTATGTAACTATCATATATCTTGATTGTATTATTCAACAAATAGAACACATGCGACATTGTAGATTGCCGTTTTAAAAGATAGTTGCAGCAATGCGGCAATTTCTCCAGCACTAATTGTCGCATTCAAGTGTACAATATCAAATTTGTACCTTATCTTGACGGTTTAGTTTCTCAGATTTGCAAATCTTGGCGATATAGCCAATTCTAATTAATATTAACAATTTTTTTTCACCAAGTTTAATTTTCTAAATTGTATTTCTTCTTCCTTCTTCTGTATTTCTATAATATCCTGAACCGTGTACTTCAACTTGGTATAATAGATCGCATAGTTCAACTCGCCTAGTGTTAGCTCGCTTAGTGGCTAAATGTTACAACGAGGTATCCGATGGTGGTGTACTTTCGTGATGACTAACTTGGCTTAGAGAATGTTGCAGAGCGTCGGGCGTTAGCCACTCTTTTGGTAAACAACGTTGAAGAAATGGTACACACGAACTGAAATACGCTAGACGATTTACCCAACCAGGTATTTCTTGCCCGCACAAAATCTAAAGTACATCAATGAATTTTTATTATATCGTCTGTGTGCAATACGCTGGTTAATATTAGCAAAAGCAACGTACCAATGTGAACTGACTACTAAAATGATTACAATTTTTATTCATCAGGTGATAACGATCTCCTCTGAAATCTTTTCCCAATTCTGCAATAATTCTTTGAACATCTTCTTCTGTGAAATCTGTATATCCAATATGAACAGATTGCCTATGAAATAAGAAATAGAGTTGTTCATACAATAATAATATAATTTACAACACTTGAAATATATTCAGTTTCTACATATAAAAGAATATAAAACAAAATCTTCACCTATATCTAAATTGTTCACCCAGTTCTTCGGCAACTCTTGGTGTTATTTCGAAAATGCCACTTCTTGGCTGAGTGTGACCACCATATGCATATTCTACAATAAACATATGTATGTACAAATATATTATACTAAGCATTCGTTGTTTTTTCGTATACTTGTACTTTACATATCTTGAATACATCATTACAATTCTTGAATACTAACCTGTTCCATATATTTCTACTCCTGAATGAAATACACCGAGGCCAATAGGTGTGGTATATTCATTTATCCAATACTGTACAACATAATATTGGATTAATTAAATTATATCGAACAAACACTTAAATCTAAGAAAACATACAAATCTTCTTAACTAATAAATTATTTAGATATAAATGATTGCAAAGCATTATAAAATTACTGAATAAGAACATTATAAGTTATTTTCTATTTTTCTTAATTGTCACATGTCTGTTTAGTATGATATAACTTACCATGTCATATACATTAAGAATAATTGGTTCACGTGCCATTTTTGGAATTAATTCCTCACTATCTTGTGGATAACCCAAACAACTAGGAAATGAGAGATTACAGCTGAGGCCTGATGAAAACATCATTGGAAATTTTGTGATCTGGAGTAGAGTTGATTACTGATGTTTCAATATACCTGAAAAACAATATATCTTTTATTTCACAAAAAAATTGTTCTTGTGTTTATAAGATATTTTTTGATAAAAAAAGAAACACTATAAATTTTATTATTGGAACTAAAATTAGGTAGATGCAAATAGCTATAGTTTTGTATCACATTTGATTTTAAGGCATTACCTACAAAAAAACAAATTTAAAGAGATTAACTATAGTTATCTCTTAAAATATTTTAAAATTTCTACTGCATCCTAGAGATAGAGATTGAGACAGAGAAAGAAAGAGGCTAAAGTGTATAAATATACACAAAAAATAAATATAAATATGCATGTGTATGATTATCAAGAGAGAGTATAATTTTTATGTTACTTAAAAACTTTCTACACTATTTCTACATGTAAGACGTTCATACAAACTCATTATATCAGCAAGTATATTATTCAAAGAATAAAATTTACCTTTGTACAGATATAATACTGAATTATTTTTTTCTCTCTCTCTTTTTCTTCAGTACAATAACCCTTTGTATTTAGTAAATACATGCATTGAACTTATACATCTCTTCAGTATTATGTTTTATTGTCCTTATGGTGTTGTTTATTTGCTTGTTTTTGATTTAGTATCTTTCTTTCTCTCTCTCTCTCTCTTTCTTTCATTGTTTTGTTATCATAAAGCACTATACAATTATCATACACAACATACATATATCTTCAACTGAAAAAGAGAATTTGTTATTTACATAAAGTACAAGCATTTTCTCTTTTTTGCACACCGAGACAAAAAGTATAGCTTGCAAACGTATTAGATATTATGACATTTGCACAAAGTATGTTAGCACACACAAATCACACACACAATAAAATAAAAGAGAGCGCGATGTTAACTCGAAAAGCGTGAATATTGTGTAAAAATTTCTAAAAAAACTGGTGCACGAGTTGCTTTACATTTTGCGACACCGATAGCTCATCGTACAGACTAAACGATTCAGGATTTTTGTTACAAAATTAAGATCTTTCACAGTGAATTACTGTTAAAAATTTTGTTCGCGGGACCTCCAGAGTTATTTCCTCGAGAAATCAGTCAAGAGACCATTCAGGATATATTCATCACTCGCTTGATTTCCACACTGGAGCTCGACTCACTGATGCTTTGTGATGACACAGCTTCGAGGAGTAACTATTGAAAATTACCTTGTTTCAATGGACTTTAATTTGCGCTACGTGTGTTTGTCCAGTGCGTGGACAAGAATGGGATAGCCAATCGAAACGTGTTTCTCGAGCTATTGCGATCACCGTCAGTGAATTTGCCATTTTGTGTCAAAACTGTCGGACAATTTTGATTGACTAATGGTCAAGGAATTTCTGGAGGATTCAGAAATGTCCTATCTGACAGCCAATCAGCGTGTTAAAAAAACCACTCGTTCATAGTTCAGTGACTCTGGGCTCCGGGTTAGTTCTGCTGTAAGCTTTTCGAACACAGCCCTTTCTCTCTTTCTCTCTCTCTTTTTCTTCCTCTTCCTCTCTCACTTCACTCTGTATAATAACGATTAGACGCATACAGAATAGCATCGATCCCGATTTCTAGAACGGGGTCACTCCACACGGGAGCAACCAACGATCACCGACGATCCATTCGGTGCTTGCGAGGAGAAAACAGCGGAAGGAAAACTCGCAACATCGACGACGTCGCATCCGTCCTCGTCGTGTTGTTTACGTTCGTAAACGTTATATTAAGCGCGCCTCGCGTTATCAACGCGCGTTCTCACGGCGCATCGTTCGGAAAAAGTGAAGATTTATTTTAGCGTCACCATCGGTCAAGTCTATTAGCGAATATACGGGTCAGCTTCGCGTTGTTTCTTTGCATTTGCACATCTCGTCGCCGCCTTCCATCCTTGCATTTTCTTCTTTCTCTCTCTTTCTCTTTCGTGCGATCGAAAATATGATAGACTGTGCCGTTCGTCCTCGCTGGCGACGATACGTCGATCGCGCAGAGTGAACTCGCCGACGTGTTTACGACGAGGCGAGTGAATTGCCACAAGTGTCTGGATTCAGATCAACCTGAACAGAAACGATGGATGCGACGATAGAGAGAGAGTGCAGCGCGTTAGGCGGTTTGTTTCAACAGATCGTCACTGACATGAAGGTGAGAAACATCCGACGACTCGGCCGAATATTCGCTTTATCAGTCGACGTGTTTCGCAACATGTTTTCGCATACACTTGTCAATGTTTGTTTGTTTTTTTTTTTTTTTATGTTGACACTTTCTACACTTGTGTTTTTAAAGTCTTTTTTTCTGGGTCTCTGAAACGTCTCTGTCTCATGATAATAGGGAAGTTATTTCTATCTTTTACAAAGTGAAAAAAAAACGTTCTTTTGTAAAAATGATAGTGTTTCTATAATTTGAATTCTTACGTATTGCATCTACATGTTTGAGCAATAAAGTAAGAGAAATATTTTGTGTTTGTAACTTAGAAGCAAAAAATATAAGATTTATGTTGACAAGTAAAAATATTTGCTTTAATTTGTTCATTTTCGCTACTTTATTTGTTTTTATCAGAGCTGTGTGTCATAATGTCATGTTAAACAACAATGTTCTATGAATTAATATTTGATTAAAGAGTATGTGGGCGTATATATATGATTATGTTATCTCTGTAATAGTTTAGTTTTTCTGGTCTATATGTATTGATACATAAACTGTAATGTGATACATAAAATCCAATGTTATTAAGAGAGTACTAAAAAAAATTTCAGATGTGTAATGCAAACTGTTTATTTTCTTTTTTATAGAATGGAACACCACTTTGGGAAGATTTAATTTCAAAAGCTACGAAATTACATGCAAGTCTGAGGTAAAAATATTTTAAGTACACATATAATTTTTAGTGCTTACAAGTTGCTTACTTTGTTTTATATATATATATATATGTATATAAAGTATATATATGCATTTGTTTATAAAATATAAAGTTATATATATTGTGTTAATATTTTGTTATCTTTATATATGAGTTTTTAGTAAATTAAATATGAATATATGTTTTTTATCTTTTTTTAATTTTTTAAAAAAATACTTAGCTTTTAAAATTTATAGTATTACATATATTACAGAGCTGCTATTTTGGCTATTTCTGCATATCTTGAAGCTTTTCAAAAAATAGCAGATGCAGCAACTAATGCTAGAGGTAAGTCTCAATATGATTTACAAGATCATAACAGAATTTTCTTTTCATCACTGTACATTCAAATCATCAATTGAGTTAATTAAATTGAATTCTATTCTAATTGAGTTAATTAAAAAGAGATTAAAGAAAGATTAATAGAAAAAATAGATAAAATAAATAAGTAGATTTAAAAAAAGATTAAGATATCTTATTGTTGCAAACAAAAGGTGCAACTAAGGAAATTGGAACAGCACTGACACGAATATGTTTGAGGCACAAAGCTGTAGAAACTCGTATGAAGTCGTTCACTAGGTATGAAATGTTGCATGTACAGCAATAAATTCATTGTAATTGTAAATTTCTCTTTTATTTCCCTGACAACTTATGAACATTGCTTCTTTTAAGCGCTATTATGGACTGTTTGGTGTTGCCTTTACAAGAGAAATTAGAAGATTGGAAGAAGTCTTTGATCAATTTAGACAAAGAACATGCTAAAGGTTAATTATCATTGTATTTAACACTGTAATACATTTTGTTTTCCGAAGAAAATTACTTCTACATTTCAATCTTTTATTATATTTAGAATTCAAAAAAGCAAGAGCAGAATTAAAGAAACGTTCTACTGATACTTTACGGTTGCAAAAGAAGAAGGCAAGAAAGGGTCAGGTTCACCTGCACGTCCAAGGACAATCTCACGGTCACGCAACAGGTTCTAGCGATGTTGAGCTCACTAGAATGCTAGAATCATCGGCGGCAGTTGTTCAGGAGAAAAGACTGAGTTTAGAAGAAACAGAACGAAAAGCCGTCCGCGCAGCTCTTCTTGAAGAAAGAGGCAGATTTTGCTTACTTGCTCGATTCCTGAAACCTGTACTCGTTAGTATTCATCTCACAGATATTATGCGTATTTTTCAACTAACTTTAAAAAACTATTACATGCATAATTAATAATGTAGGATGAAGAGGTAGCGATGTTGATGGAATTAACACATCTGCAAGAGGTCTCCGATCAATTGCAAAGACACGCCGCTTCACCGCATCACTTACCACCTGCATCCGAGCAGGTAATCACGGACATAAAAGGTTGCGACGTTACTCAGTGGTCGTTGGCTACGCCGCCATCGAGTCCCTCACTGTCTCTTGGATCGAGGAAGAGTTCTATGTGTTCGATCAGTTCTCTAACTAGTAGCAGTAGTGGATCTTGTAAAAGCCATCCGAGTCCGTCCGGACATCCGTGGCACAGATCGCTTTCTCAGGTAATTCGGAGTATTCCTTTTTTTTCACCTTATTTTTTCTTACCCCAATCTGTTTTTATCCATATGGACTGATCTTGTCAGATCTTTCTATATATCGCATGACCTCGTAACACCAAGTTAATGCATCAGCTGCAATGCATCCTGGTAGATTTGCACACAGATTTTACAGCGCGAATCGATCGCTCTACTTGCCCGTGGAGCGACAGCTTGTTGTATGTGGTAGTCGATGTTGTACTCGTTGTAGCCAGTTGGTGTCAGGCCCGCCAGCATCAGCGGTATCGCCACTCTACGTCACTTGAGTGGCAGTTCCCGTGACTCTGGTTTCACATCCCAGGACACGTTATATAACCAACCTATTTCCGAGCATCAGGTAAGGTTGTCTAGTGATTAGTAGAAACTAGCGGAAATCTATGATGTTTCATTATCAGTTTTTCTAGACCGGATGAGAGACGATATCATCATTTTTAACGACAAGTTTTTTGTAAGAATCGACAGTACACTTTTAGAAAGCTTTTATTGTTGTTCGAACTCGACAGTTCCAAAAATTGTTTTGGATTGTCTTTAGAATGTTGAAGACCCAACGCGAGACCTCGTGAACTTCCGCAGTCTATTGATCGATTAATAGTTTGCTGTTGAACCGGCTTATTACTTTATATCAGTTTTAGATGTTGCAAGTCGAAAGTTTAAGAATGCATATTTTACACATATATCTTGTTGTACATCGTATCGTTGGGAAATCTTACTAAAAAAAGACGGCTCGTATTTTTAGGTATCGAATGTGTCTTCTCTAAATAATCAAAGTACCGGTTGCACTGTAACGAGACCTGTGACAACTTCAACTTGGCCTGATTTGCAGGAAACGTCCGTTCAATACGATCGACAAAATCCGAGTACAGTGAACGAACGACCGCATACTATTTCTTCCGGTAAGCATACAATTTGATATGTCGTGGCGTTGATGCGACGGGTTTGATTTATAAAAATTTATAAACTATTGTTTCTTTGATAGCATACGAGAAGGGACATCAGAGACCGGCGCTCAGCGTTTACACATTCCAAGCACCGGATCGCGATGGCAACAGTTGTTGTCACAGTCAGCCTGCATCTCCGGTTTCATCTTCCTCATCATGTTCTTCCTCGAATCAGCTGTCTAGAGTACAACTCCGTAGGAATAACAGCGGCAATCGTCCACCCATACCAAACAGATGCTCGAGCCTGGAACGACCGACGATTCCGGTGAAAAACGAACCGCCGGGAAGCCCTCGTGGAAAACCCAAGTTACCTCTTCCAGCTCACTTGGCGAAAGGTTAATTAATACAACAATTTGTATTTGTTGTTATATGTGAAGTGAATTAAATTGATGTTGAATCTCAATATAACAATGTGATGCAGAATTGGCAACCCATCAGCTTCAACAGCCGATGTATGTGAATATGCATGAATTGGCAAATCTGGCTGCTAGCCGTGCTCAGGAAATGCAGCTTCCACTGCCACCCCCTCCTGCATCATTGGCAGCACCGGGAACCGACAAGGTACTCAATACTTTGCGATCTCATTTTTTTATTTATTGTTGTTTTTTTATTTATTTCAATATAATTGCTTGCGTGCATTAACAGAATTTGTTTTGCGTTTTTTTCGTATAACTAGCTTTTTTACAACTTTTATATGATTAGTTTTTTTGTTCTGTAAAATTTGTGCAGACTGAAGTTCCGGAAAAAGACGCCGGTAGTCAAACATCCGAGTCTAGCTTGGAATCCAGCAGCGGATACGGAAGCCAAAACACGCTGCCGCATTCTCACTCACTTCACAATCAAAACGAGAATATGTGGAACGTACCCGGCGCTGCAGCCACGTTAATGACACGCAGAGGATCGACGACGCAGCAGATGACTAGACCGCCGCCGCCGACAAGACGCACATCTACAGTCATCACTGCGCCTCCTACGTCGGCTGTGAACGAAGACCGGAACGAAAACGTTTGCGACGAAACTGAGAATCTCCCTCCTCCGCCTGCGTTCCTTTTGGAAAGTTCTTCACCTACTGCCAGTCCTACGCCTCAGAGGTAAAAATCAACGTTGTTCTTTCCAGTTGAATCGTCTCAAAATGATGAGTTTGTTATTTAATCGTATTCTTTAATTGTTGTCCGCTTTTTTCATTTTTAAGCTCTCTTTAATACGGAAAAATTAATTTAAAATTTTCAAGATCTCAATGTGTTACATCTGACATCTCTTTGTCTTGTAGGTCTATTTCGGTTTCTGAGACTGTGAGAACTCTCACGGAACTCCGTCATATGCCTGCTAGTCCTTCTCTCTTACGAAAGGCTACAGGGCAGCAACAAGCATACACTAACCCTTCGAGTATTGTTCAACATAACACTGTACTACAGATAACCCGTTCATCGGTAGAACGTTCCTGTTCGGCTGCTCGTTCAACGTCCCAAGAACGCGGGTCTGCTAGCGCACAAACGGCCGGTGCAAATAGTCAAGCTGCAGGTCAAGGACCTGGCGGTGTTGGCCAGGGTTTTATGGCGGTACTCAACGCTAAGCTCATCGGTACTATGAATAGCAATGTGGCAAGTGTAAACGTGAGCAGCAGTCCGAAGTCTCTTAGAAAGCAATCGATTTCGGAGCAGCAGCAGCAACAACAACAACAACAACAGCAGCAGCAGCAGCAGCAATCTAATAAAAATGTCAAAGCGGCAGCATCTGGATTTCTCGAAACGCTAAATGCCAAATTGGCGCAGCAACAGCAAGTGCTGCAACAAGCAGGAAATAACACTAGCAGATCCGCGAGCGTACGACGCATTATGGGCAATCGTGTACCTATTATGGATCCTCTGCAAGTGAGAGATTCTCTCATGGATCAGATTAGACGAGGCACTTCGTTGAGAAAAACTAGCGGTCCGATCAACGATCGGTCAGCGCCTAAAATCTACTAAGATCGGCAGCAATTCTCGCGTAAGTCCGTAACTACTGTCACATTGATATTATCGATTCGCGAGATGCAATAAAAAGAATTAACAAAAATCAGCATCTTCCTATCTTTCGTCTATATTTTTGTGTATAAATTGCGAGTTAAATGCGTGAGCGTATCGAGATCACAGTTACGTTTTAATTGAACAAAAATCTCGGCAGTGATGCGTTGACATTTCCTAAACACAGGGTCACTGCTGTTTCACAGGAAGTATTCTAAAAGTTTTCGATTCAAGACCAACTGTCGTTATATTGCTCGATTGTAACTTCTATACGTTCACAGAGAAGATTCTACATTATTTATATATATATATATATTTTTTTTAAATTCTGTACATAATGCAGTATCTTTTGTATTCTGTTCAATCACATCTGAAAAAAACTTTAATGTCCTATGCGACTGACTCAAAAAGTTCGGTGACCCCAGTTTTAGTAAATGAAAGCATTAGTGCCAATCCATTTATATTGCTGTCAGTTCGCTTTTTGAAATTTTACAATAAAAACACGCAGGCTCCATATTAAATCAATATATGATTTATTGTATTTATAATAGAAAGAGTGAGAGAAAAAGAAAGGAGAGACGCATATCGAAACATCGCGTAATTGAGAACCAATCAGGAATACTTTTATGTAGGTTTAATGACGTTAAATATAATATATATATATATATAATATATATTATATAATGTATAATATATATAATATATACACACCCATAAGTATACATTAGCGTAATATTCGAAAAAAATACAGCGTAGTAAGATTTTTATAATGTATTAATATTTATATATATACAAAAGCCGATTTTTAATTAGAGAATTGTCTCATATGATCCATATCGATACAACGACAATATTCCAGTACAACTTGTGTCTTATAGGTCTCTATTTTTTTGTGCTTGACGACAGCTTTAAACGACTTTCTCATCGTTATTATCGCGCTACCGCTTAGTCTGTATAATTGAATGTACAATGGGATCTTCGCGATTCCACGAAAGTCATACATAATTTAATATCGAGCTTGTGTATTCGATACGTAAAAACTTGTAACTGCGTATTAAAGGTATTGTATCACGAGTGTTACTTTTTTTCCTCATATTGTTTGTTTTTTATATAAGAAAAGCGTGATCTCTGATTTTATTTGCCTTTCGACTTCGCGCCTTTCCGCCACTGCATCAGAACGGCGGTTTTTTCCAAAGGTGGTTGTCCGCCATTGAAAAACATTCTGGATCACGAACCCGTGATCATACGTGTACTAATAGTTATATACTATTATGGCATCTCTCTTAAATGTCGATAAATGTTAATAAACGTATATATCGCGCCTTTGCGAAGATAACGCATTTACAGTCCGTCATTGCTTGTACAAGATACATTTATCGCATCTTGGCGAGTTCCAGAAAAAAAAAACATGTCTTTCTAGATCAAAAGAGACGTTGTCAAGTATTACGTTACATCGCATTGTGTTATATTAAACTCTTTGTTTTCATCATACGACATCTTCATACGTTTGTTTTTACTTATGTCACATGTTGTGCGAATGTATACTCATTGCTACTGCTATACACTGCCTACTTTATGCGCACGATCGAGAGGTGTGTGTATGTGCATCAATCAGATCTGTAAAGGCATCGTGACGACAGCAAAAAAAAAAAAAAGATATCATTTATTACTGCCAAATTACATTCATCTTTTCATTCCTCACGTAGTTAAGTTTTTTTTTAATGATATGTAGTGTGTACCGGCGCGGATAGTGTGTATAGCGAGCATTATACATAGTATATATGTTTTTATTTATTTCAAGCATTTAAAATACTCTGTATACAGCGTGAATAAGTGGATAAATACTTCCAGAGAATCCATTTGATATTTAATACTATTTGCTTTTTCGAAGGCGGGAAGGTGATTGAACGAGAACGGAGAAAGTAGATTCGATTAAAATATCTCTTTTTATTAGTGGCCGGATCTCTGTCGGTATTAAATGTCAAATGGACATATATGTATAATCACAGATTATATATATATATAAATATATAAATCTCATATTAATTCAATAATCGTACACTGTAATGAGATACTGTACTATTTAATGTAGTGAGAACTCGCGATTGAGGTGATTGTTAATTTGTAATAATGATGCAACTATTACAATGCGAACAAACATGGACAACAAATAAAGATACAACACATTTGTCTGAAACTCAGGCGATTTTCATTACTCTTTTTTATTACGTTTAATATTTTGCCTTGTACATCAAATTAAATTTTAATATATTAATTTTCTGTGTAATTCACAACGTTTAAAGCGTAATGGTACGCGTCCAGGTTTTTATAGTCAAAAAGGAATGAGCAGTGAAATTATATGATCAATTTCCAGAGACCGCTGCTTTTCAAAAGCAGTATACCGGCGTGGACTGCTTTTAGATTGCGTTTAAAGAGCGCGCTATCAACACTGTTGTGTCATTCTATCTTTGTTTGCATCTAATGAGCGATAAAGATAGAATGATGCAATAGTTGACAATAGTGCAGATAGTGCGCTCCTCGAACGCAGCGCGAGGCGCGAGCTCATCTTAACTCATCTTACAGGTGTAAAAGAAAACAAAAACAGAAGTACGCACGTTTCGATGCCAAGTTACAAAAGATAAACTTGACGTGAAAAATATAAAGTGATAATGATTGTTATTTTCTCGATTTGGTGACAATTAATAAAATATTGTGCACGGCACGGCAAATTTTAGCAAAATACGTTCCGGGCGTCTGTAACCTATCTATCTACCTCTATTTATCTATCTAACTACAATTTAAGCGAAAAAAGCGGGAAATTTAGACTTTGAATTGGTCATGCAGGTTGGTTCATTAATTAAAAATATTTTATATGAAGGTAATTTATATGATTGAGATTTTTGTTGATTTTGTCTGTTCTTGCAGAGAAAAGCAAGAAAGACAAGGCGTCAGCTTTTGGCGGAAAAAGCAACGGCGCAACAGCAACTGATCAACAAAGCGAATACCTTGGTGAATCCTTTAGAGACTCTGTACAAGTTTCATGAGTATGTCACAAAAGATAATTGTGTGATAAAACTTTCGTGTATCAGGGCAAAAGATGCACAACCGGAATGTATCTCTTGGATTTTTGACATTATGGAGAGAAATATGAAGAGCATGTACGAACAATCTAGTTGGGGCTGGAATGAAGCTGAGAAACAAGCGGAACTAACAGAAGACACAGCTTGGTATTTAATAGCATCATGTAATGACACTTTTGTGGGTTTTTCACATTTTCGGTTTGATGTCGATCATGGTGATTTAGTATTATATTGGTATGTACATATATCTAAAACGTGTGTATAAAATAAAACACAGTATTGTAAAAATTGAAGAAACATTTATATATATATATATATAGCTACGAATTACAATTGGAATTGACATTCAGACGCAAGGGGCTTGGTTGTTTTATGATGTCAGCCCTGGAATCAATGGCAAAGCAAAACAAGATGATGAAAGTTGTTTTAACTGTTTTCAAACACAATCCATCAGCCATACAATTCTTTTACACTCTCGGGTAATTGAACATTTATTAATATTGATATACAAATATTTATCAGCACTAATGTCTTTCTGTTCTAACTAGTACAATCAAGTACATCATGGTGTCTTATGCACTTACAAAGATATTTCAATTCACATTTATATTCTCCTCACTTTTAAGTTTTATAAACATTTTATAAAAGAAAACTTTTTGTGCAATGTAAATGCACAAAGACATTCTGTACTTGAGCATACATAAGAGAGTAATAAATCAGTTTTTGCAAGGAGAGAAGAAGCTTTCCTCTTCTGCTGTTTCACTTTAGCTTTCAGTAGTTGGAAGAAACCTGTTTACAGAGAAGACTCTTCTCTTCCCGCAGAACCAATTCATTGCTCTTTTGTACACATAGCGTGAATTTCTTAACGCTATTTGCATATGTACATTCTAAGAGTAATGTTTTTAGCGCAGTGTATATACATTTTTATAATACAAGTGTATAAAATAGTTCTATGTAACCTAAGAGCCCATCTTACACACAATCCATATAATTGACTAGTACCAAAGTATTCACTTTGATAAAGAAAGTTCTATCATGTTGATTTTCTCACTCAGTTCAATAATACTAAGTGTCTTCAATTTGTTTCTTATATTCACTATAATCTTTTCTATCAGATTTAAATATTTGAAAAATCATATAGTACAAAGTATACAATTATGTTCTTTTGTATATTTTTATCATTGCATCTGTTTGCAATATTTATTCTTAATATCTCTTCTTTTTAGCATAATTTTGACAATTAAATGCTCATACATAAAATAGAGAAGAGTTTCTTATAATACAGAGTATATCAAAACAATATCTTCAAAATTGCTTGTTTTATAAGTTTTACCATTGTTTTAAAATACACCGTATGTATATTTATGTTTACTTATAACTATTTTTTTGTGGTTTTTACGTATATTGTTATTATATTCTTGATAGTGTAATCAGATGTGTGATTTTACAAGTGTGTGTATTTTTAAGTAAATCATCAAGAGTAATGTTCTTGTATGACTTAAAAGAAAAAATGATTTTAAATACAACTTCACTGTGTGTGATCAATTATGTAATTAATCTATTTAAATTATGTAAATTTAAAAAAATCCAAGTGTGTATAGGCAAATTTGTAGAAATACACAATCGTATTTGTATAAATACACGTGGAAAAAATTTAGATTTGACAGTTTTTTTGTTTATAAGATTTTGAGTAGACAAAAAAAACTAAAATTGACATACTGAATATTAAAATATCGAATTGTATTAAAAAGTCAGAGTAAGTACATAATGCAAATAGATCACACGAGTTTGATTTATTCTGAAAATTATAGAAAAAAAAATCAACTCTTTTCTGCTTACGACAATAAATTATGTGTAATTCTAAAACTTATTTGTTATAATTATAGATATATGTTATATATCTAACTGTGCATTTTGCTATTTATTACAATATATAGTCACACAAACACACACACACGCACGCGCATACATAACACATTGAGCCAATATAATAATTTTGTGTACTTATAATATTGTTTCAGATATAAATTGGACAATTCAAGTCCACCAGTCTCAGCACATTTGGATTATATGATCTTGAGTAAACACAATTTACGCGAATAAAAAATAAAAGAGAACAACACACGTTGAATACTCTTACAATACGCATCGAACACTCTTTTTCCCGTTTAGGATTGCGTTTTGTGAAACAAGATCGACAATATTTGATGCGGGCACAAGTTTATAACAGGTGACTTGAGAGACGGTCCTACATTGTGGAACGTAAGGGGTGCTTTACTTATGGTCCAGTCTTCCATATCATTAAAGAATTTCGTCAAATCGATCTCTCCTGATTCCGAAACATTGAACCGTCGTAGGAGGGAATTGTTGAAGCAAGTGTCTAGTGCCGATTGGTGTAGCACCATACCGATACCTTTGCCAGCTCCTTCGGGAATGGGAAACACTCGGAGATTAACAACGTTTAAGTCTACTGGAAGATCGTATCGAAGGGGCGCGAAATATGCGCGAAGATCGAACGGCAGAGAACTGTGATGGTGCAGCGCTACCACCGGGTGTAGCAATTCTTCTGACGCTAAATGACCACTCAAGGATAATAGTCCTGCAGGATGATTTGCGGGTGGTATCGCACAATTTGTTTCCTTCTTTTCCAAAATTACTGTAAATACATGATTCGTCAGCAGATTGTCCATTACGCCTTGTCCTAATCCTCGGTTGTCATCTTGAAGCAATCTTCTATCTTGCATAATCTATTACAAAAACAGATTAAGCGGATATGTTACACACACATTTTCGAAGTTTGCAGAAAAGAAAACATGTATCATTCAATGTGTAATTCGTAATATATATGAAATATATATTATATTAACGTATTAACTTTTTTATAACAACAAACGCTAAATTTCTACTGAGTTTTTACTTATAGAATCTTGATTTACCTCAAGTTGTCCGGACGCCATAGAGGCTACTCCTAATGGCTGCGCCGTGATCACTGTTAATCTAAATTTTTTATCTTCTATATATGCGCTCGCTGCCATTGGATAGTAGTTACCTTGGGTAGGAAGTTTTGGGAATCTTTGCCGTCGAATCATCTGAATTTCATAAGCGCGAAAAATGCATATATTATATAATTTAATAATAAATTACACGAGTGTCAGAGATAGCTTCATGTAACGTAATTGTGAGATAAAATGTACTCACGTTAAGCCCATTTAAATCCGTGAAAAACTGATCACCGGACGCGATATCCGTGTTGAGACGCATTGCGAGTTCATAGTTTTGCGTTTCTGTTATGTCAACTTCGTTGAATATGTGCAATCCGAGTCCGTCGCTTCCGGGTGAATTGAACAACGTGCAAGTATGCCGCACGTACGCCAATTCTATAAACACTCTTGACAAAATGGGTCCGACTGTTAGATGAACAGTTGCTCTACCGTCCATAAATACTAGATCTGGTTCCGGCTTGTCGGGCAGGAACAAATAAGCGCCACTTTTGTCTTTACCGGAACCTCTGGTTCCGTATTTTACGAATTCCAGATGCACGGGAACCGTGGTGTTGCCGATTCGCAGGGCTTTCAGCAGACCAGACTTTCCGAAAGAAGCGGCTAATTCCGGCCGTTGAACAATGGAGAATTCTTGTGTATGCGGTAAAATCGTCAAGTGATCGAAACCAGGTACTGACGGAATGCTGATATCAGTGTTAAAAACAGTAATATTGGCTGGATAAATGTCCCTGTTGAAAGAAAAAAAAACAATTACACGATTTGTCTTTTGATTCTTTGACACTGTATGTGTTAACGCGTGTATTTCAAAAGATGATTGAAAACGCGCGAGTAAACAGTTGATATCTGAAAACCGTCTTGTAAAATAATTGTTTGTCTTTCACACGTGTATATATATATATATATATATATATATAAATGTGTTATTCTAAATTAAATGTATAAATTCGGTAAATTTGAACTAAATAGATGTAATGAGACTAATATATTAAATCTTAATGTATCAATATCAATACGTTTCGATTTTAAGTCATTTTTCAGTTGATGATTATACATTTAAATCAACAATTAATTTATTACGTGACTAAATATTAGACAATATAGAATTTATACTAGTTAACTGTTTTATAAATTACATAATTTAATGCAAAATAATGTCAAATTATTAGAAGTATGCATTATCACAAGTCAAAACAAACATCTTAAGAGTCAAATCTAGGATTTTTCAGAATTTATACATTCAATATGGATTAACTGTTAAAAATCCAAGAATGTCCCTGATGTTATTAAATGTGTTATGTGTTATTGTTTCCTTACTTGGTATATGTCGCTTTGTGCAACGCGTGAACTATGTACGTTGTAATACCAAATCCTGGCACAGTAACTAAAAATGATAGTTCGTATCTAGCTGCGGATAACGCGGCCGCACCAACCCAAACGGGAGAGATCTGACACTTGACACTTTGGCCTTTACGATCCGTAACTCTGACAAATGGCGTCGATACAATCAGAGTTTGCACCTTCGTTCTTTGTCTCGGGAGAGAATTATAAAAGATAATTGATTTTGAGGGATTGTCATCTCCGAGACTGAGAACATGCTTCTCGCCTGCGCTCGTGTGATGCGACCTTTAGAAAAATAAAGTACATACATTACATAGTCTGCGTATGTCAGAAATATTAACCCTTTCTCGTACGAATTTGGCAAAACGCGAATCGTAGTGGAGGATAAAATTTCTCGCAAAACGGCTAAAATGACATTCTTTTTTTTTCATGTTCGGTCCGTAATCAACACAAGTCTGATTCATTATTACACGAGAAGGAGTTAATATTGTGTCTTAGTGCTAAAAAAAAGCTAATATGGAAAATATTAGAATTTAAGCCAACGGCAAACAATGCTTTTTGTCTACTGAATTTCTAGCTGGATTTGCATGCTGGCTGCTGACAGACGTGCTGGCTTCACACAAACTTTTGTGCTGACTAGTAATAGCTGAAGCAGCACTTCAAAGATACTTGAAAGATCAATGGTGAAAATAAACAAGAAACAGATCGTTGCAATTAGCATAGTCACTATATATAAATATGATTCTTCTTCGTAGACTTTGACCAATGTTACAATCGCCTCGTTTGATTATCTTTTCTTGTCATTTTTTTTTGCACGTTAAGCGTCATTATTTTCGTTATTCTAGAGGCTGCGTTCTAACAGACCTTTGCAAAGAGTCAGCAGAAAACAATGCAAGAAGAGCACCTGATCTATCATGAAAATCCAACAAAGCAGCGTAGCCAGCACAGAAGCATACAAGCAATTCAGTAAACAAATAAGCATCGTGTGCCACTGGCTTTATTTTTTGTCAAACTCTTGATGTTAGTACTTTTATCACTAAACTGTGACATCGAATTATACCTTGTCTCGTCCAATGAGAAATATACAGCTTCTACATCTATAGGCGATGTTTGACGTGTTCTTAACAAGTGTGCTACAGACTGTTGAAGTACATGAGCGGAATTATTCAACGCCGCTATCATTTTCTGAGCGTAATCTATGACAACATTATCTCTGGATGTCCCAGTAACTCCGTCGTGATGTTGAAACAACGAGTGCCACATTCTGGCTTTGCTCAGGCGCGATGCGAGATTTCCTTCCACCAATTCGTCGTTACCTTTAGCCCAACCTATAGCAGCTAATGCTTCCGATCCTCTCAGAGAACCCAGTAATACACGATCCAATCGTTTATGAAAAGGTCTAAATACAGATTTAAACATATTACGTTAGATATCACTTATATTCGTACATAAACTCATAAGGATTTAAGAAATACTAATAAGCTAGTACCTGGAAGTATAGTATCCGCTCCAATAATGATCATCTCTGTCGGAATAGGTAAAGAAATCACCAGACAAAGTCGGGAATTCATTTAAATTGCGTTTTTCTCTGACTGCCTCGAAGTAATCGCTCAAAGTTCCAAATTGTATCTCAACGTTTAAACGTTTATTTCCATTCATGTAGTCGAAAAGCTTTTGATAGTTATTATACTGTGCTTCCCATTCAGTGAGATGTGCATACCTAAAGTCATCGCCTAAGGGTGCAAGTACCACATTGGTTTTAAACAGCTGCGCCTTCTTGCGATATTGATCCAACAAGAGCATCGCTCTCTCTCCTACATTTGCTTTCGTTATGGTCTTCGGTGGGATTTTCCACGGACAACTCAGACCAAAATTCTGCATTCTATAGAAATCAAATTGACAGCACACCTTCGGGTCCGGCCCACATGTATGAGGAACATCGTAACTGTAAAACGGCATAACATGAGTAAATAATTCTGTGGTGCCGTCATTATCCCACAATTGTCGCCAACGAAATTCCAGATTTTTATCTTTAGCCAGTTTCTTCTTGACCGAGTAATGAACTCTTTGTATCAAGAGATTTTCCAAGCCTGAATTCTTTAAAAGATACGGCATGGTAGGAGAAAGCCCAAACGGATCAATGGCCCATCCCGAATTCGGTATATAATCCAAATTATATTTTAGCCATTGATGACCCTCTGTCAATTGCGTTAGTTGAGCAAACCAATGAGACACAGATTCATCCGGCATTACCCAGCCTCCTGTAACAATCTCCAATTGTCCATCGTGTATGAGACGGCGTACTTCATCCTTTATCATTTTCGATTGATCATCCCACCAGAGTTTAAAAAATGATATTTCCGCCCAAATAAACTTGCGTCTTCTGTCCTCGCTCAGCTTGGTTACCATATTGTTTAATATACTTCTAGTTTGAAAAGTATAATATTTCTCAAAAGTATTTAACCAACCAGGGTCATTGTGGGAATGAGGTACAACAAAAATTTTTAATTTTCTGTTAGGATGCCATTGCTTTTCATCATACCCAATGTCCCAGCCTTGCTTCCAAACTCCGCCATCTGGATTATCGAATTCCAGTTGTTTATACAGTTCCAACATCTGTATGTCAACTTCTGGAACTTTTTGAATGTTGAAATTACACGTGAGACTCTTTCCTGAATGAGAAATTGTAGCATCAGAATTACTTATATGATTGGCTGTTTGCATAACTGGCAAGTTATGTTTAATTTTTGCTGCCTGTTCCTGCAAGGCATTCATTACTTTATGATGTTTATCGAAGTCTTTCTCTAATTTTGTGAGTCTGTTCTCAAAGTGAAGCCACTGATTCTGAAAGAAACAAATAACATTTGCAATATGTAGTACATTTTTACTAATTTTTATACTATGTATATCTATAAAAAACCTAACTTACATCATTCATAGAAAGCTTAGCATCCTGTCCAGGTGGAAAGAGAGTTAAATCCATCATCAGATAAATCATTACACAGCAGGCAAGGATCAGACCTACTCCGAGAATAGCCATGGTTCTCACAGGTCTAGTCCTCATTGTTACAAATATTTCTTCTGCAGTAATTTTTCAGCTTGATGTTTTTTATAGCTGTTGTAAAACTTCGAACTTGAGCGACCGGAATCTTTCCAATTCTAACCTCTCAATGTATTTAACTACATAATAGAAGTCAACTATGTGTTGTAAAGTTTTGGCGAGAACACTTCAAATCCGATAACAAACACACGAGATCATAAACCTCGGTAAATATTTATTTCAGTCGCAGCAATGCAGATACTTTTAAAAATATATAATTCATCATTTCTTCCATCTCTTTGTGATTATTCAATTTCGACGACTTAAATCAACAAACATCATCTATCTTTACTACATATCGTTGACACTTCGGTACATACTAAACCCATAGACTGTAAACTTGGCCTTTCAACTCGTGCAAAAAAGTACATAGCTACGTTCCGTTTATTAACGTCACTTCTGAAAATCTATAAGTCACATGATACATATTATAGATATTTCGTAAGAGCAGGTCTAGCAGCGAATTTCGGAACGGAGCATGTAGTGTATCAGAAATCAAGTTAGGCTGGGGTACGTTCTAAAATTCTACTCTACCAAGTTGCTCCAAAACTTTTGTAGTGTTGTTCAATTAGATACCACGCGCGTGCGCTTATTTAAAGAGCGCAAACAGACAAAACGCGGCAATCATAGAGCTTATAGATGTGGAGTGGGAATATCGGCGACGAGCTGTGAGCAAGATCTGAGAGACAGAAGATATACTTCTGTCCTACTCAGTGTCAAGACATTCAAAAACTGTCTTTGTGTTATTGGGAAATAAATACAATTGATCTGTTAATTTTTTCTCATTTATCTCTTTTATTGACAGAAAACCTTATTAATTAATTTGCCTTACAAACAAGTGTTGGCATTTTTAAGTATGCCGAGCTGATTTTTCTCACTGCAGCTTCAACCGTGGTAGCTCACAAAAGAATGGAAATGGAACTTCGCACGCGATATCATCCATGCCACCATCTTTTACTAGAGCGCCACAGTGCTGTTTGCCTCCTCCGTTGTCGGGTTGTCCACCCCACTTATTGCTCCATTTGTTATAACCAGTTTTTGCAAGCGAATCTCCCAATATTGAGACCCACTCGCCTTCCTTATAAAGATCGTGTACACCCAACAGAGCCTCGTACGGATATACCGAATCCTTAATCAATTCCGATTGATTAAATATCTCCAACAGTACGTGCTCCTCGGCGAGGCTGTTGATGATGGCGAGATGACCGCCTTCCTCGATGCACGTCTTCCTGGCGTCGTTCCATGTGGCGGATCTTGTGTGCAACTTGTGCGCGCCGATACCCATTGTGTAACGATAGTCATCCCGGTGACCGCTATGCATATGCGACATGGAGCACGTGCATATCATGCCGGACATCAGTACGTTTTGGGTGTTAAACTGTTGCTGCGTCAACATGTTCGGCGATTGTCCATTGAGGATCGTCGTGGTACTAGCTAATGTCGGACATGAGCAAGATTTTTGGTCGTTGTCGTCCGTATACTGCTGCGCGTCCCCCGCGTTCGCGGGGGTCGTTGTCTGTTGAGATGAATTGGCCGATGTCGTATGTATTGCCGAAACAAACGATTCTCGATTAGCGCACAACGCGACCACGCTCAAGAAAAGTAAGACGAACGCCATAATTCTTTATAAACTTGTCGCGGAAATCAATCTGCTTTCTCGAGATACGGAACTCTTTGCGCCGATTATTCTGTTACTTTTCAAAGTTGTTTGCCCGCGTATTATCTCTTTCTTATTATAGTACAGGGATCGTGGATAAATGCGCGCGTATAACGAACATTTCCGAGCACTCACGGAATTAACCGAAGTCAGTACTGCCTCTCTTAGGCCTGATTTATGCGAGTAATAACCGTTAACTTATGCCGGAACAGGTACATTTCAACTATATAGGATTTCAATACTTTTAATTATACGAATTTGATGAACAGAAGTATTGAAATCCTATAGTTGACGGTTCCGGCATAAGTTAACGGTTATCAGAGAAAAGACTGAGAGTGGCCAGGCCCATAAGAGTTTTTACGATCGCTATTCCGTCCCGTGGACAAGCTAGCGCATGTCCATGGGTGATGCACATTGGCAACTACGTAGCGATGTCCACGAGCGACTTGT